>JAQGCS010001154.1:0-15284 GCA_034702105.1 Fuscozetes fuscipes
TTGTCTCTTATATCGAAATTCTCTTATTTTGAATTCTCTTAAATTGAATATTTAACATTAGAGTACCCATAGAAGCGCTCGGTGCAGCAAATATCTATCCCCTAAATCGAAATTCCCTTAAATCGCAGTCTCCTAAACCGAGATCAGACTGTATATAGTTTTGTCGTTCCTCCTCCTTGAGAACCCCTGGTTAAAATAAACTAAAATTCATTTAATTGCGTTATAAGCAGAGAATGCCGTTTCCGTAAGATTTCATTTCTTAATCCAAATGCAATCAAATTTGAATATGGAATAGAAATTGCAAAACAATTAAATGGTTATAAATTCGTCACTTATTTAAGACTGAGATCATGTTTGAGGTCCGAAGAAATGGTAATAAATGAAAAATTTTAATTACTTTTGGAGTGTTTTCATCGTTTAGAGCTGTTTCACAATAATGAGCGGAGCGGTGCAGGAGCGCCACTGACTCCTTCCAGCTGTGCTTGCTCACATTTCCGATATGATAACAACGGAAAGCTTTGAAAGCAGTAATCTTTGCCTCCATTTCTTTCTGAAATATTTCAATTAAATCATTCGAAGGAAAGTATTGTTCGAAAGGCAAGGATTGGATTTCGGCCAGACTTCCGATTATGGTTTCAAACGGACGGATCATATCTGAAGAGTTTTGAAGTGTTTTGATTAGCTGTAGATTTCGCCGAACCGTCAGATCGAGTCTCAAATATGAAAGATAACAATAGAGAGCAGTCTTCTCACTGTTTGATTCCCTCAACAGTTGGAGACAATCGCGACATTCGAACAGAATTTTTTCGAACTGAGACACTCTCGACGATGATTTCGAACAAACCATGTCCTGCATGAGTAGCAAAAACCCGCGAATCTTTTCCTGTTTGACAGCAATGGTTTTGCCCAACCATTGAATTTCACTCAAAGTCACCGATTGTTTCTCTCGTGTCTGAAGTATGAGTTGCTGTCAAAGACATACAAAATCAGAACCAAATAAAATTTGGAAAAGACTTACATCGAGTTTGTTGGACAACAATTGGTCGTCGACTTCGTCGGCTTCGCTCTGCATTTTGTTAATAAAATCTTGAGTTCTGGTGTCGTGCTCTCCAATATTGAAGGCACAGTATCTGAGTGTTGGTTTGATTTCATCGCATCTTTGTTTGTAAAGAATAGCGATGTCTTCGTCGCCGATGGCCTGGTACAGTTTCTCATAAATGGTTTGCGATTTCTTCAGATATTCGTTCGCTTTATTCCATTCTTCGGTTTCAAAATAGAAGAGTCCGGTTATATATGAAGCGTAAGCACTGGATTCAAGTTTGGTTCGGGCGTCACATTTGGTTGGACTCGTATTACAAATAGACTGCAAATTGAGGGCATATTTGACGGCCTTTTTGTATTTGCGGACTAAATAAAACTTTTTTCGGGGCTCAGTATTGGCCTCCTGTTTGAGTTGCATGGCGTGAGCCCAACATCGCTCGGCGTTCATCAGTGGTATGAATAGATATCTGATGGGATCTTTCTTTGATTTGTTGGCGTCCAAAACCATCTGATTGGTAACTCCTTTGGCCTGGAATGTCGACCGGTTCTTACCAGTGCTCTGAACGAAATTAAGAGAGCGTCGGATTCGACGGAGACGTCGACTGCAATACTGTCGGTATCGCTGATAATCGCCGTGTTTTAGGCCGTGTTGTGACTGACATTCTTTGAGGACATGAAGAACTGCTCCCAATTAACAGCAAATCAATCGATAGCACAAACGTTTTACTTATTGGTGGACTTACTCTCGAAAGTGATACTATCCTTATGCGAAACGCCATCGATTTGGTTGTCCTCCAAATCGAGACCAGAAGTTGAAGACACGTCGCTTTCAACCATAACTGTGACGACTACTCGCACTTCACATCCGATTCACGTTATTTCTGAAATCATTGACTTTAGTCTTCGTTTGATGTCTTCAACACGAGTGGCGTTTCAATTGATTCCTCCGCTATTGTCGTAAACTTTGTTTGACAGTCTTCGCCTCCAATCAAATATAAAACTGATTCAAATTAATTGAGTTTAAGCGAAATTACTTAAAAATCTATTTTAAAAAATACTTATAAAACAAAATTTGAATTACTTTTTATACGAGAAATAATAGCCGACACTAAGTGGCGCTCAAATGCTCTCAACTCTTATATTACGAACAAATTCTAATTAAGTTTTATAGAAAATAGTCATCAAATGATGCGCTTTCTCTCCACAACTATTTAATAGATTGAATTCGATTACGAAATGCTTATAATGTAAACAATTTTGAGCCGCAATTGTTTTGCTAACAATTTAAGGAAAATTAAATGTCTGACAATTTATATTCAAGAGACTTATCCGATAAGTCGGACATTGATTTATGGCAAATGAGTTTCGCCAAAACAAACCATAATTTGAGTGAAAGACGTAAAGTTGAGTTCGATGTTCGGCAAAGACCCACAGATCCGTTGAATTCTACCACTTCTACCACTTTTCAAAGACATTCATTCAATGAGTCGATGACTAATCAATCGAAGAAAGATATATCAGAACCAGAGATGAAGATAGCGGTCATAGTCTTAGACTCAGTCAATAATTTGACCCAACATTTCTTAACACATCCCTTGGTTGTAGTAAGAAGACAGGCTCAGGTACATTTTTCTTGATTTGCCTCATTCGAGCACTAATTTTCTTATTTGAATCTTTAATTAAAGGCTAACGGAAAGAGCCGTTCCTATCATATAATGCCTTTGAGTGTAATCGCATTTATAATCAGAATTCGATCGAAACAAGGATTGACTGTTCTCTGGAAAGGGATTACAAGTGTTTTCATCACAAAAGCCATTCAAATAGGATTTGAATCAATGGTCTCAGAAATGACACCATTTGTGAGGTATTTATTTGAATCGAGTCATAAAACAATTATCATTAGAATCTCTTTTAGAGACCTGAGTTCTAAACGATTAAGTTTTGAGACAGTTATTCAGCACTTGATGTTGAAAGGAATGTCTATATTAGTGGTCACACCTTTCCTGTGTTCCAATTGTGTGGAAACGGTTCAGAGTTCAATCGCAAGTGAACACCCAGGTGTATTTGATTCAATAAGAGAAGGATTACTTAGACTTTCTCTTTGGAAAATGGACCGAAAGCTACCGATTTGGGTGTTATGGGGACCGACTCTGTCCTATCATTTTAGTCATTACGTAATCTTTAGTTTTGTTCGAAAGACTATTATTTTAATGAAAAGCGATTCGTATTGTGATCCGGAAAATACCAACAAATGGAAAAATAAATACAATGACATCGTTTGCAACTTTTGGGGACAACTGATGGCAGACATAATACTATTCCCATTATCAACAGTTATAACCAGGTATATTCTGTGCCGAAAACTTTAATCAATTAATGCAATTTGTTTAGACTCTACCTTCAGGGCACCCGAACTATAATTGACAATGTGGAAAAGAGTAGTGCAGTCTATCCCGTCATTTCTAACTATGACTCCGCCACTGATTGCTTTTCATCCATTATCAAAGAGGAGGGAAAAATGGGTCTTTTCAAAGGGTTTGGAGCTCTTGTTCTTCAATATTCTATCCATTACTCTATTCTACGACTCTCTCAATACTGTCTTAAGAAAACAATTCCTGGTCTCAGAGATGACAACAAATTTTAATGATTCTTTGTATAAAAAATAAGTCTTTAAATAAACTATTGATCACTGAATTTGATTTTCTTTGAGGCAGGTCTTTGCTTCAAATTAATTTTCAGTTTATCCTGAACCAAACGTTTAGCCGCCCACGATGGGTGCAGGTCTTCAACCGAACCACTCTTTTCTCTATTAGAATCTGCAAATAAAATAATTATTTTGTGACAATTGATTGATTGAATGGAACCTCTATTCGGTGATCGGGTTTCGAATTTTTTAGGCTTAAAATTCTTTTTGTTTTGAATTGAATGCGATTTTCCGCCAATTTTTGAAAATTTGCTTATTTTCTCTTTGGGTGTGAACTCATTTTTGAAACTCTTTTTGTGACTCATTTTACTCGGATTGTTATCTGAATCGTCTTCTGATTCTTCGTCTAAATTGGAATCTTTCGATAAGAAAAACGGATCTAATTTTGGTTTCTTTTCTTCGAAAGTATTTTGTTTAATGACTGAAGTATTTGTGCCATCGATTGCTTTGTTAGCCTTTTCTTTCTTCGGTATATTTTTGTCATTAGGAAGAGTCTTCTTTTTTGCCCTGGGCTCTAAGTGCTGTTCATTTGGTGTTTGATCTTTTTGTTTGATTTGTTTCTCTGAATTTAGAGGGTTTTCATTGGTTTGGTTGTTGTCTGCAATCAATGCCTTCTTCTTAAGGATTTGATTCTTTTTGATTAACTTCTTTTGCTGCCAGAGATCTATCTGTGAGGGCAACCATTGATCGCAATTTGGATTTTCTTCTTTGAATTTATTGACAACTTTTTCCACATTTTCGTTGATCGCAATTCTGGCCAAAGCTTTAGATTCGACGGAAGTCTTGCCCTAAATGTTATAATTAAAAGAGAGTTCACTAAAAGACATAAAATACTGACACTTTTGATTAGATCCTCAAAATATTTGGTGGTTTGAGTCAAAGCCTGTTTTGAGACTTCGTCCACATTTACGCCATTTATTGCAATCAATTCCTTCTTTTTATTACTTATTTTATTTTCGAGTTTTTTAATCGTTTTTTCGATTCTGTTGTAAACAAATGATAAACAAAAGTAAAAATGAAATCAAAATAATTACTGTTTATTGAGTCTGAGCTCCAATTTCTTGATTTGTTTGTGAAGTTTCTGTTTAACCAAACGCTTCACATTTCGGACAATTTTTCGCATCAAAATGATCTGAATATTAAGAAATTGCTATAATATTAACAAGTGTAAGTAAACTTAACCTGATTATTGACTAAATCCCTGTCCATTTTGGCTTATTTCAAAACATGTGATTCAAAGGCAAAAATGTGGGCAAACTTCGGGCAAATCCAATACATAAGTAATGTTTCATTGATTTCAAATATTTTGGAACTTATTTTAATTGTATTTAAATACAAAACCGAAGTTAAGAATAAATTAATAATTATTTTAAGTCTAAACTCAGGCTTCAAATTGTTTTTAAATGAAATGAATGCAATGAATGCTTTAAATTAATGAATTAGTTTTGTGGACGTATTTATTTCTATGACTTTCTCTACTGTCGAGTGAACCCAAACGCCATTAATAGAGTCTATTATATAATCATTAAACAAATCGTAAGTTTTATTGATTTTATTAATCAATTATTTAATTTATTTATTTGAGAGAAATATAGTAATCGATCGAAATGTTTAGACATTTGGTGTCCGTCACTTCCATCGCCAGAAATGCTTCCAAATTGCGGTCAATTCGTAGTATTAGCAGTAAATCCATTTTATTTGATCTAATCTTTCATTTATTTAATAATGCAATGAATTCATGTTTTATTAGAAATGAGTTATTTGTTTGCCTCTAATTTGCGATAAATTAATACATGTTTTAATTGAGAAACGCATAACAAACTATTGAAATATTGGTTAGAGTGTAAGTAGTCTAGGTATAACTATTCTGTTGTCAACCAGTTTAAGGGCTTAAGTGTTAATTACGTTAAAATGGGACCTAGGCGCACTTTGTCAAAGGACATATCAGGGGTTAGTTAGAACTTAATGATCCTAAAGAATCCAAATTATACTAGTATCTAATAGTATCTATATTTACATCTATACAAACTGATTAGAGGCAAATCTTCACATAAGATATAAAGTGGTTCCACTAATAGAGTGTTAGAAATGCTATTTTGTATGTGATTTGTGTTATAACTCAAAAAATGAATCGAAATTAATTATAATTATATTATTTCAGTTCGATCTCTGAGTAGTTCAGGTGTAGACCCAAACCCGGGTCTCGCGGTTCCAAAACACGGCCGAAAAGAAACAGAGGATGAGTTCGATGAGAGATATATTAATTACTTCAATCGCAAAGACATCGATGGCTGGGAAATCAGGAAAGCTATGAATGATATGCATGGCATGGATTTAGTGCCCGAACCAAAAGTAGTGATTGCTGCCCTTCACGCCTGTCGCCGAGTGAACGACCATGCTCTCGCCGTAAGGTATTTGGAGGCCATCAAAATGAAAAGCACCGGTAATCCAGAGATTTACCCCTACATCATCCAAGAGATCAAACCCACACTCAGTGAGTTAGGGATCAGTACTCCAGAAGAGTTGGGTTATGGAGAGCCTGAGTTAGCCCTGGCCAATCCTTATGATATGCACTAATTTAATATCATTTTAATGTTATCTATTAATAAAACAGTAAAGTATTGATAAATGTTTTAATTTGTTTCAAATTTAATGAATAATTGTTTTATTCGATAAATAATAATCACATAAATCGAAAAATATTTAAAATTTTTGAAAACTTAGGATAAAAATAAATTAGTTTAAAAATTAACAATTTTTTCGTTGACTCAAATCATTTATATTAGAAAAAGTGAAGAAATCATTGAATAAATGCATTTAGAAAACAATGGATTCATTCAAAAAATGAACGAAATATGCATTTCTTTCAATTAAATATAAACACAAAACTCAATAAAAAAATTTTGAACATTAAATAGAGGTTCGCTTTGTTTATAGTTAACTAAATTATATTAAAAGTGAAAATTAAATAAATATTACAAATCTTTTGATGAAAACTTTTGATTAACACAAAATCGATTATTTGTCAAAAGAGGCACTTATTTCATAAATCATAACCAAGAGTCTATTCTGACCACAATTTTCATATATTAGGAGATATTTTAAAATTGTGACCAAAACAAAACTGTGTCTTAAATGTTGAGACAATTGTTCGATTGGCAGTTGGGGTCAGAATAGGTTCCGAGTGATGACATTCTTTCAATAAACACTCATTAAATTAGTGAATAATTTCTGAGAGAACTTTTGAGAGCATTTTGATTGGAATTTTTGACAAAATATATAATACTATTTATGAGTCAATGATTGGCACGAATTGAACTTTGAAGCGATTCTGAGATTCAGACCACAAATCCTCGTCTTTTATATAAATAAAAATAACAAAAATACAGAACTAATTGTTGAGTAAATTCTATGTTAATGTCTAACGATTACAGGATTTCTCAATACGAGAGCGCTTTCAGCGGAAATGATGGGCAGACCATTATTTCGGTGATAATTTATTAGATGACTAACGCTTTCAAATGTCTTGTCTTTCGTTCGAACCTTAAAAACAAATTTTAATTAGTTTTAGAATTTTAGCTGATTTTATAAATAAAACGAACCACTCCTTCGGGATCGACTAAAAGTAAATGTTTCCTAATTCCACTCTGCATTCCAGTGAGGACATACTGTCCGAGTGAGCCCTGAGACTCTCTGACCAGAAAATCTCCGTCTTTAACGACCAGTTCCTCGCTTTGTTTTCGACTAATGGGTCCGTGAAACCAGTCCTCTGTTTGTAATTGTAAATCAATACAATTTCTAGTTTGTGAGGAATTGACACTCGAATCAGTGACCATTTCGGGTGTGACCGCAGCCAATGCACTGTTGAATGGCTCTATAAATAGTATCATACGATAGATTAGATGATTGGCTCAAATTAATACAAATGCGATGCCTTACGCATATCGAACGGGTCTTTTATGGTTTGTGTTGACGATTCAATTGAGTCATTTGTTTTGATTTGATTTATAGAGCTTTCTGTCGAACAGTTGACATATTGAGGCTCTAAACGATTGCTTTCGTCAGTAGATTCGTTTTGAGAGACAGGACTGCTATCCTCGTCCTGAATATCGATATTCAAATCAATTAGATTTTGAGTGTTTTGTTCGTTTGTAGGCTGAGCTGTCTTTTTGATTACAGATCGTGGGGCAGCTGCTGGAAGCCTTTGAAATGTGACACTTTCTTTTGAGTCTTTGACCGAAGATTCGTTTGATGGCAAGTCTGGCGGAATTTTTCCTGGTAAGTCATTGTAATACTCTCTATCTTCGAGTCTTCCATTATTATCATTATTGTTGTTATTAACTAAATTTGTGGCATTCGATGCACTGACACCACTGACAGCACCGATATTCTCAAGCCTTCAAATCATTAAAAATCGTTTAGAGATACGAAAACTCTTTATTCCGAATACCTTTCGTTGGCTGAACCACTTCTGGGACTTCTTTTTAGAAATTCTTTAAATCTTAATTCAAATGCCTGTCCGATAGTAGTGATGACATCTTGAGCCAGTCCTCCACCGCATTCGAGAACAAAGCAGGCTCTGCCATACCTGTGATCTTTTGCGACATATGCCACGAAATCTAGAGTATCCTAAAAGCAGACATCCATTGAATCTAATGATAGTTACAATCATTTGAAAACATACGGCATCGCCGCCCGAAGCAAACGATATGTTCGGCATTTCGTGTCGCGCGATATTCTACAAAACAAATCATCGGTTAAATGAAATGACAAATATATCAAACAATGACTCACTTCTCCCGTCTCGATGATAGTCAAGTGCAAGAATGAGCTCGTGATCACTAAATTAACATCAGCACCGGCACAGTCTGTTTGAGAATAAATATCCAGTTAGTCTTCAAATATTTGCGAATAATTGAAATAATTTCTGACCCATATTAGGATTTTCTGCTAACATCCTATTAATACGTTTGTCTGATCGCCGCTTTTTATCGGGAGTTTTAAGTCCACCGCTTTCACAGACTCTGTTTATGCATTCTTTTGCAATTTGGGACCGGGTCTCGAAATCGAGACTTTTCATCGAAGTATTAATTCCGAGACATCCGACATACTGTCAAATAATGAAGAAATAAGTTTTAATAATTGAAAATATTATTATTTTCTATGAAATGTGATATAATTTGTAGCGACCATTGATTACATGTTTTAGAATTTAATGCAAAGCTTTTGATATTTATTCGGTTATTGTTGGCACAGCTGTACTCTCAATAGTCTGGCATTAGGTACGACTCAAGAGCTTAATCTGAAAAAGCGTTTTGAAAGGCATATATTGGTCACAATTCATACTATTCCTACAACTTTTACTATTTAGGAGTTGGGTTTGGCTCTCATACAAGTCTCTCAAAAGACTTAATACTACACTCTATAGGACTTCCGGTCGAAGAGATGAACGAAGCAAATGACAAAACAGAGTCGGCCTTCAAATACGAAAATATCGCTGAAAATAATTCTAATAAACATCACGAGTGAAGGGTTTCAGCAGATAAGCCACTTCTCAAGTTGAGTAGTATCTAAATAATTGATTGCTTATATCGAATACAACTGAGTTTCCATTATTTTTGTCAACATTTGTGATAAATTCCTTGGAAATATGTGAACATTTCTCCTCTCAACATATTTATTGATTAAAACACATTAAAGTATTAAAAGCATATAATTTGTCAATTGTTTAGTTAACCGATTAGTCAATCAAACAATTGATTCATTAGAAAAATGAGACAAAAATAAAAGAATATGTTATTAGCCATAAAAAGGTCAGAAGTAAAAGTTGAATGAATTGGCGACTAATTGACAAAAGTAATTGTCGTCTAAAGTAGTCTAAGAAATTGCTTTTGGTTTCGATATTTTAGTCTTATATTAAGTTTAAACAGGAAGTTGTCGTCATAGCAGTCATAGGAGTCATCTTCTCTCACAATAATAACTTTAAATGTAAACACAATACTCAGCACAGAATAAGAGCAGAGAACTTAAGTTAAGGAGAAGTTATTATAATATTAAATATAAGCAGCATTTGTGACCAAATTACGAGAAAATCTTTTAACACAAATTAATTTGCATTCCCAGGACCGGCATGTGTTCATTGTATGTCTTATGTCTCTCATATCCATTTGGTTCCCTCAGAGACCGGACACTAAAGAGCGTCACTCAATGTTAGTTAAGTCTTGGTTACCACTAACCACCGGAAACGCTAAATGTCAGCAATTTTGTCACACAAGTAATACTACCCAACACTCAACACAAAGACTTATTTCGTCTCATATTTACTCCCAATCTATAATCGAGTAATAATTTATACCTATTTTATTATACATCTATTTATTTATTTAAAGCAAATTTCAATATGTATTCAAGAACTTTCATTTTGGTTTCATTGGCAAAATCAAACTTGATTATTTATATTATTCGAAATGAAAATCAACCAATAATTGAAGATGGTTGGTTATAATAATTAGAAACTGAGTGGAATAAATTCAAGTCTATATTTTTTCATTGAATGTCAAATAGTTGTGAATGAATGGAAAAACTAAATTGATGTAAATTAGAGGCGAATACCGGATATGCCTTAATTATAGGACAACTAAGTTTACATCAAATTACAAGAGAATAGACTCCAACAGAATTGAAGCTATTATTTAATAATTGTTAATAAGTTGTTCTTACTTTTGAGAAAATAAAATTTCTTATAAGACTTATTTGTGAATAAATAAGAAAACAACGAAAAATAAGAGCATTAAGAATGTGGGCGAAGATATGAACAAATTTAAAGATTGTGTTTAAAAACCCGTTTAAAAGTTAAGTTGTGTTTCGTACGATTCGATTCATTCATGTATTCAGTTATTCATTCATAGAAATGCTTTGAATATAAATATAGCGACAAATGAATGGGAGCTCTCTATTAATAAATTATGACGTCTTCACAATTGTAGACATTATAAGCGCTAATCAGCGCTCATCTCAATTGCGAAACCATTCTTCCAATGATTTTGAATGACATTCAAGTTTTAAACAGAGAAACAATTGTCGGATGAGTGCGATATTCAATTAAATTCATTGAAGTTAATGTCTGAGCGCTTCACCGCTTTTTGCGCTACAATTGTTTCTAAAGTGCATTATATAAGCAACTGATCTGAATATCATTTGACATATTTTATATTTAACTGCTTTCAACCATTGAAGCCAACACTCAATTATGATATTGTTATGGTTCTTTTGGTTCGAAATGAGAACACAATCAAATTTGAATGCCAGGTGTGTTGGTGTTAAGGCAATCAATACACTGTGCCGGAAATGCATCGTTTGACAGCCAACCGATTTCCTGGCCTCTGCTCTTTGGGGTTGGGATATACGCCAAACGGCAAACACAATAATCTATGTATTCAATTGACTCAACGGAGAGCACAGAGCAGTAAATGGCGCGCATCCCTTCTCCTTACTACAAAATCTGCTCACACACTCGTTTTCGGCCACATTTTAGTTTATAAACAATTTAAAAATACATTCATTAAGATATCAATTTGAAATTTATCAACTTGTGAAATAGATAATAAATTGACTAGTCACTAAACAAGATGTATTTTTACACTTTAAACATGGAAATTATAAAATAGTTTGAAAATTGATCATTTAATCTAGTTCAATGTTTAAATATTTCCTAAATCTAAATTTGATTTGAGAAAAGTTACAAAATGTTAAGTCAAGCAAATATTAGAATGAGTAAATGTGAGTTGACCGAGATCTAATACATAGAATTAACAAAAGAACAGAACGGATGTACATCTGCTCTTCTCTATGAAAACAGTCAAACAGATCGACCCCTCAATAACTGTTCTCAATATATACGAAGCTCTTCCGGTGACAGAAATAGTGCCTCAAACATAAAATGCCATTCATTTCCAACTAAACTCAAATTGATTTTATATTTCATTAACAAATAATTGTTTTATATTTGGATATCCTTTTCTAAAACACTGACATTTGAATACTTAACAAAATATTATAGAATTTTATTCAAATATTTTGATTCAATAATAAACTGATTGAGTCTTTCGCAGGAAATTCATTCAAATCTTATGATTATTGAAAATAGGAAACGATTTCAAATGCAATTGTTTTAACTTTTATAGTAAATGATTCAAAAAACTTATTGATCGAAACCACTTCCAGGAAGAAGTATCCGGTATTATGAAATGTCGCCCCTTTTCCATTTAATGAAAGCCAATTCAAATGATGTGCAAGAATTCATACATCTGACATGAATACCATTGACTATACTCAGTATTTGAGCACATCCTTTAATTTCCAAATTGTTGTCAATTTATTATTTCTTTAGCTTATCATGGTAAAAATTCATTTGAAACATTAAAAACAATTACAAAATTATGAGTAAGTAAAGTTGTTTTGATGGCAACATATAAAAGAAATTCTCAAATCAAATATAATCTAAAAGATGTAGTTTTGATCATTGAATTAGTTATGGCTTAGAACTAAACAATCTGTAATTTGTATACTAAATTGGAGAGATGTCCTTCAAGAAGAACACAAAAGTGCATTGAGTCAATTGAAATACTTATAAGGACTACGTTTGACAAACTCACTGATGACCTTCTCATTATATGAGCGCTGAGGCAAAGCTATGGCAGTGCTGTTGGAGTGTCCGATCCAAGTATGAAAGTAAAAACAGCATAAAATTGGTCATCAAAACTGGTTACGAGAGGAGGATGTGCTCCAATCGTATATCCATTATAAATATTGAGCTATTGATTCGGTGTTATTGCACTCAAGACTCGAGTTTTGAATAAATATAACGCTTATAAGAGTCGTCAAAATGCTTTATATTTAGAAATGGAAAAAATAGTGACTCAAAGCCATTATATGTAAACTAAACAATAGATTCCATACCCGAACTGCATATGAAATGCCCGAATCAGCGATTTGTTGGTCGGGATGGAGCCAACCCCGGGCCGGCTTATTGATGAAAGTGCCCGAACGGTTCCAATCAGTTGAGGTCGAGGCCAGTGGTGTAGCTGTTGAGGCCGACTGGCAGCTGTTTCGGGCGAGACTGGAGGCACAGGTAGTAGAGTTAGAGGCACTTGTAGTCAAACTGGTCGCACGAGTTGTGTTTGTCGATAAATTACATAAGTTTTGGTCGTTTAGAGCACTGGAAAGCGTATCACTTGTATTGACTGATGAGAACTGTACTTTCTGTCGGGGCATAATCGTTGTGGATGTGCCTGAGCTCAAACCCGGGTGACTTGTCTGTGGTCGTGGAGGGGGTTTAGGCGATAATTCAGAAGAACTCTTGTTTGAACTTTTCAGAAGTAAAGAGGAAGGCGCCGCACTTTTAATTGAGTTCAAACCAACACTTTCGAGGGGAGGTTTGGGTAAGGATATACTGCTTACGCCGATGGCTGTGCCAATGACTGGCTTCGATCTGATCGTCGACTTTGACTTATTGTTCAAACTATTTGTTACACAATTGGAGGTCGAGTTCGAGAGGTTTAAGTTTTTTCTGTTTGAGTGACAAAATCTGTTGATAGAAGTGGTCGGAAGTTTGATATATCTCTGCGAATGGAGGGCTGCACTGTTAGCTTCGTTCGACTTTCGGATAGCCTCCTGTTGCAGGTGTTCTGTACCTTTAGACCGATGAAAGCCTAACTTAAGAAGACTGGATTTAGCAGAACTGGTCAACGATGAGCCGTTGCTTGTGTTGGTTACCGGCGTTGAGTCGTTTCTGATGCACGAGTCAACAGATAGTGCGTCAGGTTTTCTGAAAGTTCGCGGTAAAGGAACCGGAGAGTTGAGGTTATCACGGATTGGACTGAATCGTTGCGATTCAATCAATGTACTGTCTTTGAGTTTATCGCCACTAACCGACTGACCAGTGCTGTCAACACTGTTCAGAGTTATATTCAAACAGTTGTCTTTGGCTTCGGTTGGGATGTCTTCTTGTCCTATAAAGAGGTGATTGTAGTCATCATCCTTTAGTGGAGAGTAGGAAAACGGAAAACAAGAGAGCATTGTGTGATCGAGTGCTCTAACACTCAAATACTGGCCGTCTATTGAACTCTTGACTTATTATAAGATTGTTTGGAGCGAAAGCACGCCTTCAGAACTTAATTCATATATTATGGCAAAACTCATAACGAGAGGAGAGGCGCTCAATAACTTTGATATAAATAAGGAATAGGTTCGGTGTTTGTGAAGAATCGCTATTTTTATGACATAACCATCGGTTAGTTTTTGGTTATTTTTTCACTCGAAATACAACCCAAAGAATTAAAGAATGCTTTAATAATTTGAAAAAAGCAGAGATTTCGAGAACAGATGTTTTATTAATTCAGTTTTGAATATAAGTCTTAGTTCGGAATTGAGTCACACATAACTTGTGAGACTGGCACTCAGCACAGCATAAAGTGGAGAGACGGGAGCACACGCTCTACAAGTGCTCGAATGTGAGCCAGTTTTGCCAACGACTGCTACAGCGCTGCCAAATACATTAACAGGCATTTACTGCACTATTTCGAGAACAGCCTTCCCTTGAAGGGCAACTAAGTTCATGATTGAGACAAACACTTCGAACAAATGTTTAGCATTTATTATCAAATATTCAGTTGTGGTGATAGACGTCTATTCAATGTATGCCCACAATTGATAGCGATTCCAATCACTAATTACAGTCAAACATCGATACCTCTACTAAACGATAGTGATACTTCTCAAGAGGAAACACCACAATTGAGATTATGCCGGAGCCAAACAACTGTCCTCAACTACAGATAGCCAAAATTATTGAAATTTATTGAAACCAATTCACTTGTTTTCTCCGATTTTGACAACAAATAAACTGATTTGAGAAATCAAAGGCAACACAAGTTAGGGCTGAGCTCTTGTGTCGGCGATCGGATGGTGTGGATGTGATGGCAAACCAAATTCACTACACTATCGCCCATCTGGTGGGCAAAAGGCGCGGGCGTTAAACGTATGACACAAAAAATACTATGATTTGCGTGGGTTTCGATATATTGAGCCAATAATCCAACGCAAACACACCGGACGTACAAATACTACGATTTCTCAATGAGTCGATCAATGAATGAATCGATTAATTGGCGAACAAATTATTACCAATCAGTTTATTGCTTTCACTTAAACTATAGTCAGAGTGAATGTGAGCCACATTTCATATAAGTTATAACCGAATCAGTTTAACAAAGTTTAAACTTAAGACACACTCCAAACACGAGTGTATATATCGTGAGTCAGTCTCCTCTATCTCTAACCAACAACTGTGTAGTGCAGAGAACGTACGGCAAGAAAAGAATGAATGAGTGCTGTAGTTGTGCGGCAACGCCTCCACATAGTGTACGTAAATGCAGAGGAAATAACTGCATACACAGCACAGGCACAGACGAATGGAGGGGAGGCAACGGGAAGCGCCCAGGGCAATTTATGGCAGCCTCGCCACCACTCACTCTGACTG
>JAQGCS010001155.1:0-15278 GCA_034702105.1 Fuscozetes fuscipes
GAGAGAGAGAGAGAGAGAGAGAGAGAGCTTTAAACCTCTACTAAAAGTATAAGATATATAAAATAAAATAAAAAGCTGTGAATAGTATTTATTTTTAAACGCTTTGAGAACAGAATCATAAATACCAAACATATCTCTCGTCAGTCAGTCTTTTGACTCGGCTTTCAATTCAGCAAAATTTGATCATAACTTCTGTCTGATATCAGACCGATAGGAGCACAGAATAAAAAAAATTTCAGATAGTTTGTTTTGCACCTGGAATTAAATGCTTTATAATCAGACTGCTCTCAAAGACCACAAAATCGAAAAAACTTTTATTGCGATCTCTAAGTATATTAGGTTTTCCTACAAAATAAATATAAATAGTAATTGAATTTTGAAACTCGTAAATTTCACAACAAAACTAATAATTGAAATATGCTAGCTCTTATCATATAATCGACTTTTCATAGAATATTAAAAGGCTTACAAATGGTTTCTTAGTGATAAGTAAATAACCAAAAAAAAGAAGAAACTTGCATACAAATGCCAAATTATATAAACACTTTTCTTTTATATAGATTCCAGGTTTATGAGTCCACATAAAGCTATAGAAATGATTAAAACTAATTTAAAAGAAGAATCTCTAAACTTCATAAGTAAGCCATTAGATTGAACTCAAATTGAACACATATTGGCCATTATTGATCTTGGTTATTCAAGTCATATCTTCATCGATAGAGTGGAACAAACCGAAACATCGGGTGACTTCTTCACGAAAGATAATAGTAATAAAAATTACATTATTATTATAACTAACACTTAAAAATTCTATGAGTTGTGCGACAAAATTGTTATTACTTCCGAAACATTACTTCTTAAGCGAAGATTGGCTCTAATTTTGAGTTTTTGGCTAAAGTTTTCCTCAGAATATGATTTAGTGTTTTGGGAATCACTGATTGCACTGAAGACTTGATTGAGTTATTATTCTATTTATTGTTTTTATACCCTTTTTGTGCTATTAATTAGTGCACAAGAATTTGCTGTTTTTCGAACAACTGACTGAATTAAGCTAAAAATTGTATCGATATTATCTACCAAGATGTCTATTACCTGATTGTAAATCATTCATATTTTCAGTTAAATATCAAATTTATATCTTTATGTTTCAGGAAATTGAAATTAATTTCATAAATCAATTGATTTTATTTACTTTCCAGATGTCAGCAATATATTGATCAAGATAAAGGTGATCAACAGCTTGCTTGCATCTATTTTTAATGTCAACCTGAATGGTAATAACAAAAAAGTTTTCAAAATAGAAATTATTCTAGATAATAATAATATTGTTGCAGGTAATTAGTCTACTAAAGACAGCTCTCTCTCTCTCTCTCTCTCTCTCTCTCTCTCTCTCTCTCTCTCTCTCCTTATGAAGGCTTTAAAATATTATAATTCAAAAATAAGTTCTAAATGTAAGCCATTAACAGAATTTTATTACATAATTGCTGTTTATATGTGTTTCACTTGTAAGGCACAGGCAGTTAGTGCACAGGTATTGATGTGATGTCAAAGTCAACCAATTCTTATTCTTTTCGATTTATGTTTTTCTTATCGCAATATTTTTTGTCTAATTACTATAATTATATAATAATAGCAATAAAGGGATAGACATTAGCATAAACTCCGCGTAAAAGACAATTGCATTCACTGTTTATATGCAGAGAAAACCATTTTATTGCTTCAGATTCTCATATAATAACTTAATTTAAATGAGAGAAACAACAGCAAAATATACCCGATTCTCACTTTTAATGTCTTAATCTAGCAAATAGTGCAATTTTCATTTTAGATGTGCATGGTAATTTTTTGGATGTTACACTTCAAGCCTTGTGATTTTACTACATACTATATTTAATACCTGTTCATAAATATAGGGTTAAATTCATGACTTGCAGTATAATATTCTTGTCCATATCTAAAAGAGAGAATGTATTCTCAATGACAAAGTTCACGGCTTATAACCCCTGGCTATTGAAGGAAACGAATTTATAACCGAAAATTAGATTTTTATCATTTGTACGGTTAGTATAATAAACAATTCAATCAATGGCTAAATTATTCCTTCACTTAAATGCAAAGAGAGTCTCCCCATCCGTCCCTCTCTTTCCCACAAAATAGTGATTTGACTTCCATTCAAATTTCAGTACAAAAAATAATTTGATTTTCGAGTAAAACATTTGTTTGAAAACATGTGAAAACAGTGAAGAAATCTAATGAATGGTTTCACTGATCCGTTCTCTGCTCACGAGATATGAGTTGAGCGCTGGACTAGTAGTCGAGAGCTTGAGTTCATCCCAATATTTGCTAGTTTACGTCAGATTCTCACGAACTTTTCATGGCTTTTGATTTTTTGAATACTAGCTTTTGAACAAAGATTACATTCAATTCTAGATTTGTTTTGGAAGACCTGCCAAACACTGGGCTTTTGAAATGTCTTTATTATTCACGTAAAGCCCATAAAGTATTGCATTTGACTTAAGACTAGCAAAACATAGCATTGACTTTCAATTTAGACGTCAAACACAACAAACAGATACCAATTGTAAAGTAAGTACTCTTTTGAGTAATTGCATAGAAAAGGGTTTTTGATAGCATTATAATCAATGTTTTCGTAACCAATAATTAAATTTTATTTAACTAAACAAACAGACATTAAATCAATTGCCAGAAGAAAAACAACCGAATCTATTATTGCCTCAAATATAAAAGGAATTTATTCCGCATTTTGCAAATCCACTGATGACTCAAATAGTGTTTAAATGCAATGAATTCAGTATTCAAAACATGTTTTCCAATATTTGAGACCAGCAATGATTTCCCTAATATTTGACGAATATAAAAGTTTTACCCAAATCTCAATAATTTCAAAAGCGTTTCATTTCAGGAATCAATTGAAAAACATTTGAAAGAATTAATCATTTTTTGTCATTTTTCACCCAAAATCTTGATATCAAAACGATATTCAAAGCATTCAATCAAATCAACTGTGAATTGAATACAATATAAAGAAATGTTTTACACTTTGTATTCATAAGAAAAATTGAAAAGCAGTCGAAATAATAAAAACATTTCGAAAATAAGGAATGAATTGCAATGAATAGCAAAATATGCAAAAAGAGATCAGAATTTGTTGGAACAGAGATCTAGAGATAGGAGTAGAGAGAAAAATGTCTGATATTGTTAGGCAATAAAATTTTATTAGTATTAGGTGCCAGCCATGAACCACTCCCATCCATAGTTGGCTAGTGATGGATCAGGCACTAAACAAGACAACACACAACTGGCAAAACAGGGCTTAACACATATTGTAGGTGTTGTTCCGAATGTCAATAAAGTTTTGAGAACTTTTCAAAACCAATCTTTGCAATCGTCAAAACACGAGTTTAAACCAACACATCCAACACAAGAAGTGCTCAAAACAATCAGTTCATTGCTCACAATCACATAGAAAAAGATGATCAAGTTTATCTCTTTTCAATTGTGGTTATATCTCTTTTAGAATTTAAATAGAACAAGGCAAATTAAATTAAAATTGCCAGTTTATACAATAATTTTGAAAGTTGGCCTGGTCACCCCCCACTGTTGAATATTTACATTTGTGTTGTGTATTTGTAAAATGCAAATCAATGCAAAGTCGATCCCAGAGTCAATTTCTGAGGAGAGAACGCTGACAACCAAATTGGCTCATTTCAAATCATATGATATGTGTGTATATCTGCTACCCGTCCCCAAAACACAACTTTTTCTACTCTTCTTCAGTGATGCCTCGAAGAAAGTGTGTAATCATTTATTGTGTGCACAAAAATCAACACAAAATACTAATAATGTATTCAAAAATACATTTTCTCTGCTTTTCTTTAATGCATTAAATATTGAATTACAGATACTTATGAAATATATACACAGATATACATAAATATATTTATAAGTTAAGACAAGTTTCAAAATAAGACACTTCTCTTCGATATTCTCGTATAACAACTTAATTCTCGATTTAAATAATAGTTTGCTTTCTTTGCTTTTCCCTCCAATTATTTGAAGTATTTTTCTTATTAATCGTTTTTCATTCATTCAGTTATTCATTCATTCATTCATCCATTCATTCATCAAAAGACTATTTTTACGAAGTCTTAGCGAAAGAAGTTGCTGTCAAACCACACATTTTCGATACTTTTCCACAAAATTTAAATGAATTTTCAATTATTTTTTTGGTATATTTTACGCAAAAGTTCTAAAATAAGTCATAGAATATGAAGAGAATACGGTTTACAACAAGAAATTTGAATAAAGTAATAGTTATTTTTGCATTTCTAATGAATTGATAATAAATTTCAACTATAGATTGAAATCGAGTTTCAGTTGTTTCACAAACCTTTTTAAAATCTCTAATAAAACTGATATTCAATTCATTGCATGACATGGGAGAGGAATAATGGTTTATATTTTGGAGCATTTGAAAAATTGGTCTCAAATTGTAGACTGCATTTGACTTCTATATGAATATGTGTATAGCGTTATAGCTTTCGGCGATAACTCAGGAGTCCGTTATTTAATGGTTTGTATGCTTCGGACTGAACTGCCATTCAATGCACAACAGATCCAAATAGTGAATGCCAACATCAGAGTAAATGTTATAGAATTGTGAAGTAGCGCTGACAGCACCTGCACGTGTGCCACGAATGTCTGTGCCTTCCGTACAAAAACATACATATTCTCAATGTTATCAATTGTGTGCAAGGCTTGAATCATAACAAAGAAAACACAAATAATAGAAATCAAAGAGAGAGAGAGAGAGAGAGAGAGAGAGAGAGAGAGAGAGAGAGAGAGAGAGAGAGAGAGAGGGAGAGAGAGAGAGAGAAACTTCAACTGGTAATGATATGATTTTGTCAAAAACTATAGCTTCAAACAATTTAAGCACAACTTGTGTTTGACCATAATCCATTGCTAATGATATAGCTATAAAATGCAATTTTTTTTAAATATACAACATTAAATTTTAGGAAGTTGCAAGTCTTAGAACTTATGTATCAGAATTATTTTATCACTACTAGAGTTATTGTACAAATCATACATAGGAACTATGTAAAATTTGAGCCTCATATGAGCAGTAGAAGACCACTTCAATTGGTTATATTTCAGTGCAAATAAAAATGGCTAAAAAATGAAGTTAAATCTTGCAGGTTTATGAAATTATGACACTGTAGATTAGAATGGGAACAAATAAATCTGATACTTCGGTCTTGGGAGGAATATTCATAGTCATTCTGATTAGGTCAAATGATTGTATTGGTGACAGACAATGAAGCTGGTATATCTGATTTGCCTGATGATGCAAAAATCAAAATATAACAGCTACTAAAATTATTCAGTTTATCTTATATTATAAAATGGTTGAGAATATGATCTCTCTCTCTCTCTCTCTCTCTCTCTCTCTCTCTCTCTCTCTCTCTGCAATGATGATGAGTAGGGATGGGAATGAGTCCAAAGCACGTACTGATTGAAAAACAATAATAACAATAATGATGTCTTTTGAACGGATCGTAGAGTCGACTAAAACTGCAATTGAAAAAAGTTATTGCAGTTATATATCAGGTAATAGTGAATGAATTGAATGCCTTCATTGCACGCAAAGCCTTTCTATGAGACAAAAGGACTGTTCAGTACGTGATTTGGCTGTTGAATAACAATTAACACTAAAACATATTCCTTTCCCCACTTTAATAATATCTATGAAATGCCATTAATGGCAGATGCGGTGAGTCGTTCAGTGTATCTAAAAGTTTTACCGACACTGACATCACTACCCAGAGTCCGGATGGGACGACACTGCAGTGCAGGTGATAATAATAATCAGTCAAAACATAGAGAGACAGTTCGGAGCGAATGCTAATCGAATGTCTAACCGAAACACTGCACTCATAACCGCAATGATGTGTCAATAAAATGATTTATTTGTTGGTCTGTCCGACACTACCGTTCGATATATTAGTCAAACATATAAATGTGTGGCGAATACCGAATCGAATTTTAATGAAATTACTTTTTTTCGGCACCGAATCAGACATTAATATTGTATTTACGATAATATCAAACGCTATTCGATATATGACTTCAAGCCATAAGACATCACTTAATGTGATTAAAGAGTTTGTTATAAAAGAAAGACATAAAAATAAGAATAAATCTGTTAAATGATTTTCACTAATGAAGAAGAGGTACTCCAACCCGTCCCAAACCAATTGCTGTCCAATAATTGTCTATCAAATGATTAATAGTTAATAAGATTTGTTTAAATTTCAGTCGATTTGGAACTAAAGAAAATCAAAATATAATTAATAAGAAAAATAAAAACTTTGACAAGAATATTAATTAATCCGATGGACAATCAAACAGAGATTTTATCAATTTTGCTAATTATTAGGAACAGGGATAACCAACAAATCAATCCAATCAAAATCATACCTAAATCTATGGATAAAATTGAAAAACTAGGCTTGAAAAAAGGTAAATAAATCGGTTCAAAAGAGAAAATAACAGGATCAAACAAATTTACAAATTCTTGAGTAATCAGACTTATTTAATATTATTAAATTATATTGATATTTCTTTTTTTAGAAATAAAAGTTAATTACACATAAAAAATATTCAAAATATGTCTGAAATCACACAAAATTGCATCAAATATTGCTTGATATCCATCAAATATTACCCTTAAAGCTGTTACCTCTTGGCTGTCACCCAATTCTTTGCCATCGATTGGGAATTCAGAAAATCAGATTTTGATTGACTCTTATCTTTATATGAGATTAAAAATTGATTCAATTTCGTAACCAAAGAGTTATTCATTAGTGAAATACCAGTAATAAGTGTAAAACACTGTAAATAATAACCAGATTTACAACAAAAGAAAAATACAGTTAAAGAAAACAAGAGGCAAAAAATTATTCGGATATTAAGTAGGGATTACTAATTGTCATAATTACTTCCTTAACACTTTTTCTAAACACAGGCATTAATTCAATTTAGAACACAATTAACTCGAAAAACAAATAGACTTCAAAATGCATTACGAGTTTGAATAATAGATTACTCGCTAAAAGTTATTAATCGTTTTTGAATTTTAAGCTCAGCTCAAAGCAAAAGTGTTTTGAAAAATCGCTTTTTTAACTTCAAAAGAGAAATGAAACAAAAATTTTCTTCACTTCAAGAAATGGGTTCAATGATTGAGTTAAACATTGACTTCATTTCAAAGTATAATTTACTTTACTCTCAAAGATAGAGACAAATGGATCCCTTTATTGTGTGAATTGTCTGTAACTCAGAATTATTTTTTATTTTTATGTTTTGAATATTTTTGTGTGAAAAACAATTTAGAGGTTAATCTCAATCACAAAACAAAATGAGACAATTGAGAGGTCGAGTGTTGAATATTGTATTGTGGCTGCCCTGCAGTGATAGGAATCTAAAGGCGCCGGATGTGACCAATTGGTAGACACTGTATCTCAATAGGAATGTGCGAAGTCATGAATGGATTGTTTTCTGAAACAAACGCTCTCTTAATCTAATATAATAGCGATTCAGTTCACTGATAGCACCGTTCAATACACAAACAATTGTTGTCCAAACTATAACACAAAAATTGCAAATTACGAATTTGAACATGGTAGCATTTTACAGGAAAGCCTAATTCCAAAATATTGACCTTTTTGACGCTTGACTTCTAAAAGTGCTGATAAATCAATGGTTTTCATCGCATTCATTGTAAAAGTTTGAGACAATTATAAGTCCAGTACTCATATTACCGGTGCCTCAAACTCATGAACCGAGAGATCCTGGAATTCGAGTAACTCTTAATGCATTCGAGTATCGAATGGAAAGGACTGTCGACTGGAGTTGTCGTTACAATAGACTCATATTTAGACATAATATGAATAACTTATTGAAATGTATGACAAACAGAGAACAGAAGCAAAAAGTGAGGCTCTGGGTAATGCATCTGCACTGGAGAGTGGAGTCACACCACTATTTTGGCACTGGATGTCAAAATGTGTCTGAGGAGTGCTCTGTCAGTGAAAGAGCCGTTCAAAAAGAGTAATTTTTTTGTGCCGTACTTTTATAGAGTGGCAAACGTTTTGCCAAAAATAAAACTCAAAGTAAAGGCAAAACACATATCATTTGAGTCATTCATTCAGAGTTCGGGTCCTTTTGAATCTCGAGTTTGATATTCGATAAAATTGTGTCCAAAATAAGTGATATTTTCTCTGCAATCGTATGACTCGAATTCGCAAAATGAGTGCCGATAACGTTATATAAGAGCACAGAACAAGTAATCAAACACTTATATCATTCTTATTAACAAAATTTTCAATCAGTGATAATCATAGCCAAAGAAAAAGAGATTTTCACCAAAAATAAAAACTAAACTAAACATAAGATTACATAAGATTTAAATTTAGATAATAATAAAATATATAAGATTTCTGACAAAATATAATTAATTATTTTCGAGCGAATCGGACAGAGAGTAGAGTCGGTTAAAAAAATTATAATTAAATTTAAGTATAGAGTCGTCTGATTTATTGGACAAACAGTTTTTCATTATATTATATGCTTTTTATAAAATTTCGAGTTTAAAAATATAAGTGAATACAAAAATATGAGTGAATAGACATTCACTCATCCGATAGTATGAGGTCTGGTCGAAAAAACATCGGGTTTACTGACTGACACCACCGGTTAGAGAGCGAGTCTTCCGTTCAAAACCCATATGAATGTATTCATAAAATATATGCCTTCGAGGGATCGCTACAGTTGTCCACAGTTTGTGGGGAATACAAGACGTGAACAGTCAAACAGAACTCAAACCATCAGATAAATGATCGTATAGTTTTATGTTATACTATGCTGGGCAACTCATCACAACCTACTTATTAGAATATATTTCTATGTTTCATTCAATAACTTACAGCATTTTATCAAAGATTCGATGCATATTACTTATGACTTAATATTACTTACTCCTTTTATTACTTGTCCTAGAACATAGTATATTTGAGTAAATTTTAACTCCGAATGGATGATTTGCCCACAATAGGCCAGTTAATGCATTAGTAGGTAAAACAAAGAACCTCTCTCTCTCTCTCTCTCTCTCTCTCTCTCTCTCTCTCTCTCTCTCTCTCTCTCTCTCTCTCTCGCATTAAAAAGAAATTTGTGAAAATTAATAGACATTTTCCGAGTGCTTCCAATTTTGAGTTATATTTTGGATAAAAACTGTTGGAAAAGTTAGAGTCTAACCTCAATTTGAGTCCAAAGACTTGATGTTCATCACCACAAACAACAGGAATGACGACAAAAAATTTCAAAGCAATACAAGAAAAATATATCGAAAAAAGTTACGCAAAAGAGCACTAAAAAAGGTTTTTTCATCCGATCCGAAGCGAAAATTTTATTTTTATGATGACATGTCTTCTATACGTTCGGTAATTCTAGTATTCGTTTGATAAAAAAACTGATCTATCTTTAAGTTTTGGGACTCTTTTTCTTACTGTGGGTCTGATCTGATCGAAAATCAATCTGAAAGCTCTCAAAAGAGATTCTTTAAGAGAAGTTTTAAGAGATTTGAAAAAAGCCTTCGTTTGAGAGAATCAAATAAAATAATAAAATAAACATAAACTTTGGCGGAGATTAATGTTTATGTTGTTCTAATTCGAATGCATTACATACACAGCACAGGTTGTGCAGCCTTTTCTCCACTTGCTTTGCATATAAACAAGTAAAATAAAAATATATCGAAAACTTGAGAATCTATTTTACTTATAGCAGGGATAGGCAGTGCAAAAGTCATAAAACTTACCTCATTGATCCGAGATGTCTACCTTGATACATGATTGACGTGCTATACAATAGTGATAAATTTTGTTGTTTCCAAAAATCACATCAGCTATCAACATTGTTGCATAAAACTCAATAGTTTCTTTAAAAATGCAAGAGATTGAAATTAATAAAAATAGTTTGAATTTTGATATGAAGAGTGGACTTCATTGAATTGATGACAAGTATTTGGTGCACATCTCTGATATTTTATGCATTACTTTTAAAACTAATGTTTTGAGCTCTGATTTGAAAAATTGTGTTCAAAACTATTAAAAACTAAGAAAAACTAAAACACAGTTTGAAATACTGTCGAAAAACGACTGTTTGAGCCTTAAGTATAATTTTGTCTCTTTTTGCCCAATAGTTGAAAAAATGCGATTTTTTGAATGAAATGCTAAACAAAAAGCAACAAAAAACTATAAATCACTGGAGAAAAGACAAAAATGTTCACCACTTTGAGGACTTTCACGAGCAATCTTTTCTCTCTTTCTACTCATCAATGAATTGCTCGTTGAGTTTGAAAGCCTTCAATAAAATCATCGATGTCTTAATCATTAAACACAATGTGAAGTAATGAGCGAAGCATTAAATGCAAATACATTTTAATTTTCAATAAACATTCAATTAATCAAAAGCTTAGCACCAATTTTAATATAATTAGGAGAAGGGACTGACCTGTTGGTGGCGGTCCTATCAAATCTTCATTATATTTATGAGGCGCAAATTAATATTCAAGTTCTAACAAGCTCAATTAACTCAATTAACGTCTTTGAACAGAAATCGGTGTAATTATTGTATTTGAGAAACACTTCCAAGAAAACTATTCCGATTAATCAAAAATTAATTCAATTGATTCGATTCAAATTCAAATTGTTCGAGCAATTAATTAATTCACTAATTAAATGATCAATTAATTTAATGAAGTCTTGAGCCTTACTTTTTATGGTAGTCCGACAAATAGCCTCACTCATAATAATCAGTATTAATTAGTAATTACTATGTCAATAGCCTATCATTATTTGACCTGGGCAATCTTCTCGTTTCCCGATTATTTACCCTTGATTATTGATTGATAACTAGATGTAAATGTTATACCTTATGCGCAAAAATTATTTAAAAATTCAATAAAGATATAACCACTAAATTGATGTCAAATCTTAATTAATATGAATCTATCGTCTGATCTCTCATTCGATACATTTGTATAAAGACTTAACGTCTCATAAAAAGATTATTTAATAATTTGATTCGAAGACAACAATCGATCGGCGCTTGTCTTTGATGTCAAACCTCAGATATTTTGAGGACTTATTTGAGAAGTTATTACTTTGGGAACAATCGCTTCAATTGTCTTTCGGTTTAAAGAATCAGTTTTTTAAAGTAGTCAAAGAGTAATACGAGAAAAACAAATACCGAAACGATTCAGTATTTTTCTATATTTTTATTAAATCTTATTTACGGTCCAAAGAATTTCTTTCGAATAGTTTTTTGCTTCGATTTCGACAATTTTTTTCAGATAATTTGTTTTTTATTCACAAATATATTATGAATACAACAATAGTTTTGTATGAGTTTTGAAATGAATTCAAAAATTTATAAATAATTTGAATACTAATGAAATTTGAAATTAAGTTTTGTTTTGTTTTATAATAAGTTTATGTGAACGCAATTAAGAAGTTAAATATGAGTCACTTTTCCTAGAATTTGGACAAAAGTAAAACTTCTCGGCTTTTACTACAATTTTTTAGTAATAATGGTTTTAATTCGAAATTAATCAAAAAGAATAGAATCAAACTTTATTTGAGTGAGTAATCGAAAGATCACTAATCAATAAGTGATTTGATTTTTCTTATTTAATTTTTTTTTCAATTAGTATTTTACAGAAAACCATATTTCTTACTGCTTTTCGATAGCATAGAGTGTTTTGAACTAAAAAATTGTTTAAAATCAAGACTTGGATTGACTTTACTTATAGTTTTGTTGGGATAGTGTCTCAAAATAATTCTTGGAAAGTGGCCAAAGGAATGATTGATTCTGGATGTGTCGATTGGCTGTACTCAAGACTGGAACCGGTGTGGCTGTGGTTGTCGTTATTGGACAGCGTTGGCGATGGCGATGAAAAAGGACGCGTTGACCCGTTTGGACTACCGATGCCCGTCGACGGCGTAGACGGATGTGCTAATAGTGATTGACTGCCGCCTAAGCTTATGTCCTGACCGTCGGGTAGTTTCAAATTATTGCGTCTCCACTTCGCTCTGGCGTTTTGGAACCAGACCTTCAAATTGAGATTTGCATACAAAACATCACTTATTTTGGACTCAAATATCATATAATCTTATAATTAAATTCCAATCAAACCATTCAAATGTAATAAACGTTTGTCTCATAAATAATATAAGCCTTAAATCACTTTCAGCGCTTTGAGGGGCGAAAAAATTTTAAGCTCTGAATAGAATTTTTATTAGCCAAAGATGATCAAGCACAAAGATTTACTTGAAATATAGGAATCGAGGCACAGAATGAACGTTACAAATATGAACTTTCTATTGATTTATTGCTGGGAAAACATTGACATTAAAGTTTCCAGGCTTTCAACTTAACATGATAAATCTGATATTAAGACGAGAATTCTAAGATTATTGAAAAGATCCAGGCTCTTCTTCTTAGGCCACCTTTGATTCTAATTCTTTGGTTTTCTATAGAAATGTTAAGAATTTGTATATTTGTTGAGTAGAAAAGAAATGATTTCTGTGATAACGACTGAAATATTTGTCGTTTACTTAATAGAGATTAAGTGAACGAATGACGACATAAATGTTGGCCACAAATGAATAATTATTGAGTGTAAACATTTAAACAGAAGTAATTTTTTTATTGCACGGCTTGTACTTTTGATTTGCTATTCGGCTGCCTTTCCTCCCGATGCCATCATATGAGCGCCTGTACTGTTCTGTTCCCACAATCAGTTTAAGGCAAAACATATCAAAATATTTGTCTCATTTATTAATGACTTTAGATTTGTCTCTCATTTTATATGATATGACAAACACTCGGTTTAAGCGTTTATTCCATTTAATGAATTCAAATACAGACTCTTTTGAGGAGAAACTGATAAAAACGTTTCAAAAGATTGATTTGAAAACAACAAAAAGTAATCAATTTTTCTCTCTGAGAACTGGCATATGAAAGACAGCCGCAAACGACAGCACACATTACATGAGGTATTCCTAAAGTGTATCTCAAATCTCTGCTTATTTTCATTTTAAAATATTAGACGTATTTCTACTGAAAAGAGCCATAAATTGGTTTTAAAATCGAAAACTTTTGACTCAATTTTCTAATAGAGTGAGTGTTTTGCAAAACCGATGTTTGAAATACATTTGTATTAACAGAGAGTTTATATCGAAATGATTTGAAGCATAAATAAGAGCTTATATTCAAAATTCATTCATTCAATTGAGTGCTTATTCGACACTCAATTGAAGACTTAAACAGCGATAAGTCAAGTGTTTTGCGTGAAATGAGAGTCTAAAAGAAGTACTGCTCTGACTCGAGCCAAGTGCTCACCTGTAAGACCCTTTTTGAAAGGCCAGTCTTCTGCGCCAATTGTTTAAGATCTTTGGCGTCAGGGTTTTGATTGATGGAAAAGTAAGACTTCATTGTTCTTAGCTGATGGTGTTTGAAGGAAGTGCGCATACGTTTGGTCCTTTGGCCCGAGGCATGACCCGACAGTCCTGCCAACGAGCCTGATATAGAGGACTGACCATCGCTCATACAACCGGTGTCTAAGTTTGAACTCATGTTCGACACAATACTGCTGTCGATTGGATTGCCTTTTGTTAGAGAGAAAGGACAGCATATTTTAAAAGTCAGTAAACCACTGGTAATGAATATGTCAATGAGTTTATCACTTATAGAGTGAAACCATACCTAATGTAGGACTTTGTGCGCTTGGAGTGGAGGCGACACCCGGCGAGTGTGTCTCGTGGAGAGTGCCACCATCTGTGCCCTTTCGCTTTCTGGGCCTACCTTTGCGGACGCCGACAGTGACAGTTCCTGAAGCAGACGCCGGCGCGGCTCCGCCAGAGTAAATTGAGCCGTAGGCCGGCATTATTGGCTGCGATCCATTCCTGTTCTGAGCCGACGGATGGATCGCGTTCTCGGATGTGAGCAGAAATTGACCGCAGGTCAGCATTTCGTAGTGCGTCCGACAATAGACTAGATTATCCTTTAGGCCGAAGTAGTCGCCCTGTGCTAGTGTAGTGTTACACCAGGCACATGTGAAACACTGCATGTGGTATGTGTTGTCGCGAACTCTCATGACTAGTTCGCTGGCAAATATGCCCTGGCCACATCTACTGCAACGCTTCATTGCAAAGATCCTGCAAAGATACAAACACATTATCAGCATGCTTATTTATGCAAAACTTATGAGCAGTCAATCACACTATCCATTTGTTAAGCTGTCTATTCTGAATGGATGGCCAGACATTGTGTCTCTAAGACTGAGAGCCACCGAAATTCGATACAATTTTTTCTAAAAATATGTATTTCTATGAATACATTTCTAATTCTGTAATTTGCATGAATTCATTCTATGGCGACAATTTCGTAAATACCACACAGGTAAATTTAAGCATCGAAGTAATCTCAGAGACATTACATGTTTGAGGTTTTAATTGATGTCATGCAAGTTTTTATTATTACTAATGCTCAATGATTTAGCAAAAAATTATTTTAGGAAAAATTCCATTTTGACCAAAAAAGGACAGAATTCTCTCTTAAGAAGCTTTGGGGGAATTTGTGAAATCAAATTTGAAATCAGTTCTAATTCTCATAGAATTTACAAAATTACCAATTACAATTTATGAGGATTGCATAGATTCTGTGAACATTTTCTATTATTTTTAGTCTATTGCGGGAAAACATTAGAGTTATTTCCCGAAATCAATGTTTAGCTTCTGTTTTCCAAATAATTTTGAGTAATAGTTAAGTATTTCTGATGTGTTTTTGTGTAACATTTTCTTCTCTGTTAACCAAAATCATAAATAAAAATTTGTTTTCGCTCTAAAATATTGTTATTTTCGACTTAATTTTGTTAATTTATAATTAATTGATTTATATATTGGTTTCATAACTAAATTAATTCATTTAAAGTGTAATCTAGAGGTCAGACATTATATTTATATTTTGGAACAAATTTTGATAATAAAATGCATTCAGTAATCAAAGCATGAAATATAGAATCAGAAAAATAGTAAAACTTTTTACAGATTTTCCCATAGATTTGATTTTTCAATCGATAATACTATGAAAAGGAGAGAGAGAGAGAGAGAGAGAGAGAGAGAGAGAGAGAGAGAGAGAGA
>JAQGCS010001156.1:0-15276 GCA_034702105.1 Fuscozetes fuscipes
TTATCAGTGTACTTTCCTTTGGGTTTTAACAAATTGTTTTTCACTTTGAAAAGCAATTTCAGAGTTTGTATTTCTCTCCTCTTTTTAAGGGTAAAAATATGCAGAAATTCTAGTCTCTGTTCATAGGATAGATTGCAATTACCAGAGATGAAACAAATGTATCTAGTAATCTTTCTTTGAACAGACTCTAATCTATCAGATTGGGTTTTGGTGACAACAATAGATAAGTTTGAAAACTCTAAAATAGGTCTGATATAAGTTATGTATAATTTTAGAAAAACATTGTAACCAACTCTTCGACAAATAATTTTAAGTAATGAAAATCTTTTCAATGACTTATCAATTGTGACATCAATTTGTGTATTAAAGCTAAGAGTTGAGTCAAAAATAATCCCGATATGTTTTTTAAAAGTAACCGAACGTATAATTTCATTGTTAATTTTATAGATAAAATTATCACAAATTCTGTTCCCAACTCTTAAATATTCACATTTTGTTGCATTTAATTTTAAAGAATTGTTTTTTGAGAAGTTAAAAATTTGATTGAGGTCTTTCTGAAGCTCAACACTATCTTCTAAGCTATAGATAGGTCTGATTAAACATATATCGTCGGCATATTTGAAAACATAGGAAGAAATTCTGTAAACAATATCAGCAATATAGACGTTAAATAGCACTGGGCTTAAGACGCCTCCCTGCATAACCCCTGATTTTTTGCAAGTATGTAAGTATGCAAGTATGCAAGTAGTACTGTATTTCTGATTGTATCGTAGGAACAATTATTCCTAAATTGGTGTTAAATGAAAATTTTGATTTCATATTCTTATAGTATTTCAATATTTTACGTCATTATTAATGAATTTAAAATGAAAAAATTTTAACAACTAGTAAGAGCTAACGTAAACAACCCAGTTAAGTTAAACAAGAGCCTAGTCTAGTTTTGACTAGACTAGACTTAAAAATAAAAAAAAATATTACGCATATAGCATTCCAGAATATTGGAAATGAGAATTATGAGTGTTTAAAATCAAAAGGAATAGAATGAATGTTAAGCCGAACAAAATGAAATATGCTTGGTAAGTAATTAGTAAATTCTTATTGAAATTAGAAGTGCAGAAACGTTTTTCTAATCATTTGTGGCATAAAATGAATGATAACACAAATAATTTATGTTTAGATATAATTTAAATTAAATTTTTAATGAGAAGGTATTCACTCGAGTAATGACTTGTGCGGCACTTCATTAAAAAAGTATCCCTTAAGAGAAAAATCCAATTTTGAAAATTCTTAAACTATTGGTTTGTTTTAGAAAAGTGTGGAACCAATTAACGCAATGAATCGCATTCTATTCATACAAATGGATCACATTTTTTAGTGCTCTTAAGTCTCAGTTGTTTATTGTGTTGACAATGGGTTTAATCGATTGGTGGGGAATGGGTTCCATTCGGTTGACAATGAAATTGAAACACTTTATGTCTAAGAGAGTACGAAATGGCAATCAATACAAATGAAAATTAAATGATACACATTTTCAACACTATAGCAGCTAATAAAAAAGTGGCCACAAAATAGCCATAATAGTCATTTTTCTTGTGCAGGTATTTTTACATGCACATCTATTTGAATGTGTGTGTGTGTGTGTGTGTGTGTGTGTGAGAGAGAGAGAGAGAGAGAGAGAGAGAGAGAGAGAGAGAGAGAGATTTATTAAACAATCTTTTGTGTGTGAAATGTGAATTCTTCTAGGAAATGACCATAAATTATAGACTACAATCTCATCACTATTTCGATTGTGGTTCACTTCATCCCATGGGATAGCAAATGGTTCAAAACCCCCAGGCTATTATTACTTGTCTTAATGATTTGCAGAACAAAAGAAATGAAAACTAATGAGAAAATTAAAGCACTTAATTATTACAGAGAAAATTGACTAAGAATCAACTTGATCATTCTATTTTTAATTGATTGCTTTAAAACTGTTGTACAATTTTATACTATTTCTTAGAAAACATCTTAAATTTAATTAAGTCTTACGTAAATTTTTAAGATGCTAAAGACTTAAGAAAGAGCAAGATCAGTAAATGAAATTAGAGTTTGCCCGGATTCAAACTAAATAACATATTCATGAATAGAATATTTTAATCAAATTCAGAATTTTTAGAGAAGAGAACAAAATTCAAAAATTGAATATTGAATTATATGACGCAAAATATTAATCATTTTAATGCATTCATATTTGACTCAAAGACATTAATTTTGCATTTCTTACCCACATAACATCAGAATACATTTGATATGAGGACAGTTCTTAAAAATCAATTCAATATAACTGGTATTCAATTCATTATAACTGACATTTGATAACATTTTTAAAAGAAGCAAAAGTTTTCTCTCCAAATAAAGTCAAAAATCAGTGATGGCCAAGGGTTTAGCCCAAAATACTCCCCCTGAGTTCGAGGCTTAGGACCCATGAGCTTAAGGAACTTGGTCATCACTGGTCAAAAATATCATTCTTGCCATTTATCCGCATTCTTCAAAGGAGAAAGTTATCTGTTCCGGATTGGTGTGTGTCATACCAAGGCTATAACATAGTGTAACATTTCTTAATTCGAAATTCAAATGATAAATGTTGGAGGAATTCATAATTGAGTGAATTCCCATTTGATTTCTCAGTCTCTTAGCGCTGACATATGACAGAAGAATTATTATGACGTCTATTGTGAGCTTCATTTGCAGAATATTCTGCTCGAGTATAACAACTCAATCAAATACAGTAGTGATATATTAATATATTCTATGAATTTGAATAATAAGATTGTGATTGTATTTCGGCGATCTATCATTTCTGACACTTTCCTCTATTGTTTGCTTGTTTTTGTGCCAAAACAAATCCACTTCATTCCGAGTATATTAGAATTCATTTGAGTTTTGTTTTGTTATGCAATTTATCGATTATTTTTAGGTTAACACAAATCTTGTATTTAATGATTAAAAAAGTATTTTGTTGTTTGCGTTAATTAATTCAAATTTTGCATTAATTACATTACATTAGCCGAACATATTGACAATTCTAGGAAATTTTAACATTAAGACAACTAGTTTGTTTATGAATCAAGCCTTTTCATTTTGGTTAATGACTCACATCTGTTCCATGAATTGGTTTTTAAGTGAATAAATGGTAAAGGGTGATTCATAAAATATTAGACCTAAAATGATCTAAAATCTGGATGGTGAACCGGTGTCACGTGGTTGTGGCTATAATGGAACTAAAATGATGCACATAGGCTCTTGTATTTCTCCTGAGTTTAAATTGGCTATGGGAGATTTGAATGTAAAATAGTATAATACACTTTCATGGGCATTTTGAACACTAATTAAATAAGTGTTTATTTTAATCAAACAATTCAATTCATTTAATTTGTATTTCAATCATGTGATTGCATATAACAAAATTAAGAGAATTATTCTATCATTTGACATATATTTCAAGAACCATTTAAACACAGGAGAAAAAAGAGCCTATGTACATAATTTTATTCCCATTATAGCCCCAAACATGTGACTTGGGTTCGCCATCCAGAGTCTAAAAGTTTGAAAACAAAAATACCATGTTAATACGTTCATCAATAAGACTTCTTTTTCTTTAATAACTGTTTCTTAAGGATTGGTCAAGAACCTATTCTGTGTTGTGTCCATGGTTAAGCATTAAATGCGTTCATTAATTTTAAGCCGCTTTCATTTATTGTTTAACTTTGGAATAGTAGTGACCCAAAGTAGAATAGGTTCTTATTATTTTCATTCACTATTTATATAACCATCTTAATTCTTTCGCATATGTGAAGCAAGTATACTATTTTGTGAATCACCCTTTATAATCGTTTGAATATTGAAAACAATTACTCATTTAATTAATTTATTTAACGTTGGATTAATTGAATTAAATATGCGCTCAAAAGCCGTTTAAAGCGATTTTAATTAAATGAATGTTCGCTTTGTGTAACATAAATATGAAAAACACAGTCACATACCTGAGCTCTAATGCATTTTCCAACGCTCTGATGATCACAATTCTTGATCACAAAAGTACTTCAATTTGAGTGCAAATATTCCATTCACTCATTTAGTGGAAAATTCTGATTTTATTAATGGAAAGCATTTTTAGTGATTGTCAGAGAAAAAGGTCGAAGGATGAGGTCAGGCATCAAATTGTTAATAAATGGCCAAATAGTTCACTAATGAAGAGCACAAAAAATCAAAGCCGACAGCAATTGTCTAACTATTGTCCGAATAAATGGTAGAATTGGTTCGAAAATATCTGATTTATTGTTTGGTTTATTAGTTATGACACGACTTTTGTGTTCATATAAATGGGTCTAAAATGTGACTTCAGTTTGATATTTTCATAGCTATTTGTGCATCAAATAAATGGAAATGTTCTAGCTATTACTGGATGGCTGCCCTTGTTTGGTTTAATCAATTTATTGCTTCATATTAGTTGACGAGATGAGTTTTTATTAGCAAAATGTTAAATCCAAATGAGTACAACAAAAATCAATTATATTTACTTCAAACTTATCAATCAGACAATAATTATAATCTTGTAAACATTTAATAGAAAAACATACAATGAATGAATGAACAAGATTCTAATGATTTATAAATTTGACACCATTTTAGTGAATGATAAATAAATTGGAGATAAATTGTGTTAACACTGAAAATATATTTTCCAAACATAAACGACATTCAAAACAATCGAATCATTTCTAAACAATTGTTAGACATTTGTTGTATTGAAGGCCTAAAAGTAAGTAATAATAATAATTAAGTCTAAACCGAATCACATTTAATAGTGTTATTCATGTCTTGAGCCAAACGAGTCTTAACCACTGGAGTTGATTCAGTGGAGTCCACCAAATATGTGACACTTGTCGACCGGTCCCCATGTATTGGCGTTGAGTTAACCGAACTGCTGTTTATGCCGTCCAATGGTATGTACTCTTTGACGGTATCTGTGCGAGCGATTAATCCGAACCGTTCGTCATCAGCACCGTTAGCATCACGTTTTATGGCTGTGCTGTTGTTGCCCTGACGCGTGGCACCGCTTCCCACTGTCCGCCTCTGCACAGAACTCGAGCTGTTAGTTGTGGTTCGAAAACAGGGCAGCACTTGTTTGAACTCTTTTCGGAAGTTTTCGTTGAGCCAGGCATACAGGAATGGGTTGTAGCAAGTCGAAGACATGGCCACTAAATGACCTGCTCAAACAAAATAGCTTCATTTAATTTAATTGTTATTAAATCTAGTCTATTTATTTAATAAGCTGGATTAAATTGCAATTAAATATAAGCAGATAATAAAAACTGATGGGTATATTGATTTTGATGCCACTCTTATTTCAAAGGATAAAAAAGTTGTTTTCACGTTACTATTGATTACTGAGAATCTAATGGGACAGTCATCTGAACCGTGAAAATAATAAAGTATATCATCAGTAGGTCTTTGGCATCAATTGATGTCTGGTTTTGTGAGATAGAAGGCTCCGGCTATTAATTATCACAATAAAGAAGACAAACACAATAATAGCTGATTGTTGTCATTGATTTCATGAATTACTTGTGTTTAAGTGACAACAAAAACAAATCTATTCTTAAGAAAAGTTGTGAACAAATGAATTGTTTGAATACGAGATGTCTTCGAATGAATTATTAATTTTGTTTGCATCCAATCCTTGAATGCCAGCAACAGTTGGCTGACTGACAGATAATGAGTTTGGTCAAAATTCTATAATCCATTTATTAGGAAACGGTATGAGGTCTGAACAAAGTAGATAGTGAGAGCACAGTTGGATAATAATTCTGTTCACCGGCGCTCAACTGTGATATTATCAGACGATTCGTTGCATTTCATTCAAATCGATTCAATTATTTTGCTCTTCAATACATGTTTTGTATAGAAATGGAAAACTTTGTCACTCTATTTGCTCGAACATATTCCTTGTTGAGAGAAAATTAAAATTTTTGTCGCAGAAAAAGATAATTTGAATTTAATTTAAAGCTTAAACGATGAATAAAATTTCTTATTTGGGTCAAATTGAATTTGAATAACAATTAGCTAGCAAACTATTCTTTAACATCAGAAGAATACAAGTTTGACGTATTCTCTGTCAATATTGTTGTTAAGTTACTTTTCTGTCAAATTATAATTTAAATCTAATCTTAGCACAAAACAAAGCGGAAGAAATAAATATTTTCAATTTCTTTTTGATGTTTTAAGCTTAGATGATGCACAAAGAAGCAAGATATTTTTGGCTCCTATTAATTTTGTTCAAATAAATTCTATTGTCAAATTTCTTAAGCTAGTCGCAATTTTATTATGAGTGATTTCAAATGTTCACTTACGAATAGAATAAATGAATGGATCGAGATTAAACAAGCATGACTTTTAAACTAGTTTTTAATTCGTGAAATGATCTACTAGAATCTATAATTTAAAGTGAAATAAGTTTTAAAAGGTCAAATCTAGTCCTATGTAAAATCTAATTGAAATTTGAATCTATACGAAGAGAGTTAAACCAAATTGTGTCCACTTTTCAAAACAAAATACATGACAATTGATATCTATATGAAATTACACTGAATTTAACCTAGAACACAAATAAAATATCCAAATTGGATTACCTTTGTTGCAAGTCATATAGATTCAGAATTAACCATTTCATATAAATATTGTTAAGGTATTTTAGCTTGAAAAATAATTATGTAAGTTGAAATAATTTATAAATTCTTAATGAACAAGTTAAAAATTATTCAAATCAAAGAAGTTGAATAAAACTAATTTATGATCACTTAAAGCGTTTCTACAAAGATCAATAAAAAGGAAAAATCAAATTTAAGCTAGAAGACTTTGATGTGAAGTTAATTCATATAGATGTACAGGATATGTACTAGATATGTAATGGATATGATCTTACCTAATAGGAAGAAAGCTCTGGAGAATTTCCAATTGGCTGCCGGCACATAAAAGTCTTGAACTAAGTTATGAGTATTTAGTGGCAGCCAAGAGATGCCGAATATCACTACCATTGATATGAGCATACGGTTTGTCTTACGAGTCCGTTCTCTCTCCTGTTCCTCTTTGCGGGCACTTTTGGCGCCGGGCATCGAACGGGCTCTGAGTGATAGCTTACTACACACTCGTATATAACAAAACGATATTATAATAAACGGTATCACAAACTGGAGTACAGATGTGGACAAACCGAACGCCTTTCTACTGGTTTCGTGGGGCCATATCTCGTCGCAAAAGTTGATGTCTTCGTCGAATGGTATGATCTGCACAAACAGGCCGTATGGAAGTGTGAGCATAGATGCGGACACCCATATGATCACGATTATTAGGAGACACGTTTTCATTGGCATTCTTGACTTAAACGGATAGATTATTACGAAGAAGCGGTCGATCGCTATCGCCATCAAGGTGAAAGCAGAGATGTATACTGAAACACCTAAAAAGTTGATGGAACCGATAAAAAAGGTTACCGATTAGTAACTTCGAAGTGAAAGTACACAAAAGCTATAAATGACTCTGTTTTGTGATTAATGTATTGTTTGAGACTTTCTTTGTAAAAGAGATCAGTGAGTAAGTGATAAAATAAATAAATCTAAATGAACTAATAACCAAGTTCTATTTGAAGTGAAAGCAAATAGCTTTCATTTATAGGCTTTCCGTTTAACCAATTCCCATTTGACCATTTGGGCAAAATTTAACCGGCAATATTGCATTTGTAAGTTTGGCACTTTCATTCTCAATTAAAATAATTTTTGACCAGAAATATAAGTCATTGTTTGAAATGAGTTAACCATAAAATAGATATTGGCCAAATGGGATTCGACCAAATGGTGCTAAACCTTTTTAACAAGTTACAATTAAATTAAAAGACAGACTAAGTGTAAAAATCTTGGCTAATCACTGATTAAAAAAAATAAATATACTACGTAAAAGTTTAAGAATGATAATTTGATTATTTTATAAGTTTGTAGATGGGTCATCAATAATCCCCTTGGCACTCTTCAATTCCAAAGTTTAGATTCACAAATTATTCAAAGGATTTTTTACAATCAGTGAAAAACAAATTTAATTATTTAGTAATTAATTTTGTGAAAATGGAAACCATTAGAAGATTAAAGTGAGTTATGAAAATTGATTTTTAATCTGGCTAAATTAATTTTTCATCGAGTGATCCATCATTTTTGACATAATAAACATTTCTGAAGACTTTTAGTCAGTTTTAAAGTCCATCGAAATTATGATTGATCTAGCTAAATTTTAAATGGCTTTGAGTTGAGTTTGAAATGATCTAGGTCTTTAATCCTCAGACCTATTTTTATAGTCAATACAAACTTCTTTTCAGTCGAACACAATATGAATGTCAAACCCATTGCTGATAGAAAATAGGAATTAACTCCATTTCTATTGAACACAACTTTTTAAAATTGAATTATTATTATTGTTAGACCTCTTCTATGACTTATTTGAAGTCCTTCCGGATTGTAATCCAATCAAAGAACTTATAAAATATCTTTAAATTCAATTGTGATTGATAATATAATTATTCAGATATTTTTAATTTAAACATCAGCAAGGTGTTCATTAGAACTAGAATGAAATATTAAATAATTACACATTGTCTCCTTTTCAAAGTTTCTGTAATTTAGCCTGGTTAAACTCAATTATTTTAACTTGCACATTATATCGTCTGTGAAAATAAACATAAATTGCTTACAGATTGAGACCATAACAGTTTTGATTATTAGATTGAATTAAAACAATCGGTATTATATTGTGGGCTATAAATGTGATTCATTTGAGCGCTATATTATTGGACAGATCTGAAAATAAATAGACCTTGCTTTCAATGGATTCGTTTGTAATGTCTGAGCATTTAATTGTATTTTTGTGACAATTATTTTATTAGACGATTATAATAAACACAATAAACTGAGGAGTATTTCCGAACTAAGAGCCAATAAGTTGGCACTAAATGGTTTCCTGGATATATAAATAATGTGGGCACCAGTGGGTCATCCGATGAAAGGGATGTGTATTTCTCAGAATTATTATGGCATTATTTACTCAATTATTATATAAATTGTTTTCATGTAATAAATAATATCACTTTTAATCAGGGATGCCCAAGCTTTTCGGCTCTAGGGGGGGTATAAGGGGGGAGTTTTTGAATATTTTTCTAGGGGGGGGTCTAGGGGGGTAGTTTTTTTAATTTGCCACCAAAAAAACCGGAAAAATTTGCCGCCTCGCTTCGCTCAACACGGCGCTTTGCTACGCTCGGCGGTAAACCTCTATGGTAAAAAATTTCCCGCCTCGCTTCGCTCGGCGGAAAACACAAGGAGGCGTAAGCTCCGCTCGGCGGCGAGGGGGGGGTATACCTGTAATGTTAACTTTTTCAAAATTCTAGGGGGGGGGGGTAAAGCCAAAATTTTCGATTCTAGGGGGGGTCAGACCCATACCCCCCTTGGGCATCCCTGCTTTTAATATATCCGTTGTTTTCTGAGTAATTGATTTGTCTTTCATTTAATACTTTCCATAATAAAAGCTTTTCTAATTTGATATTTTCTTTTTTTTGCCGGATAAAAGTCATTAAAAGGTTTGAGTAATCAAGCAAAGCTCAGCAGATCTGCCACCTCAGGGGGTCCCTAAGACTAATATATAGGAATGTATAGCCCGGAAAAGCCGATCCGATTTGTTGAACACAGGGGGAACCAAAAACCCTTAAAAATTTGCCGTCTCGCTTTCCCAGGGGTAAAAATCCGTGTTTCCCTTTACAGTACCTTAAAACCAAAAATTTGCTGCCTTGCTTCAACATGGATTTCTAGGAATTTTCACGTTGACATCAAAGTACACAACCAAGTTTAAATATTACCTTTTATAATATTTTTTGAGATTTAGCGCTATTTACTTTATTAAGATTTAATTATAAAATCAGTCATATATTGAAAATGAAAAATAATAAACCTAGACACATTATGACAAGTTATGAAAAGAAATTGCAGAAATTAAATATAAGAAAATTTTTTATAAGGAATAAAAATATATCTAAAGATTTAATTAGCAAATGCTTAATGAACTTACACAATTCTGATGTACTGTGAAATTTCATTGTGTCATCTTGTTTAAACAAGGGTTAAACAGGGATTACCAAGAAACTCAATCTCGGGAGGTATAGGTGGGGGCATTTTGTCAAAACATTAGACGCATATGGTAGGGTAATATTGAGGACAGGAAATAACCATTTCTCGCCATTTTGTTTACTAAACTGACGGTAATTAACCCTTAATTCGGGTTTAATCCAGTTATTTAGTTTTATTTATTTTAAATTGACCTTAACTCGATTTGTCGTAAAATTGGCCCATTCTGTAGGTAAGAATGCCCGAGTTCGGGAAGTTAAGAGAGGCATTTACAAAATTTTTAAACCCAGGGAGTATTTTGGTTATCCCCGGTGTTAGACCCCTTTCATGTATAGTCTATTGTCAGTTGCATTTTGTATTTGAATTCATTGGCGTCTAATTTAGAAATGCATTCATTCTATTAAAGTGAAGGAAATGAGAATTTATTCGCCGAACAAAAACTCAAACGAAATAAGAAGTAAATGAATCGTTGAATCAAATGCTCGGATCATAGATTAGAAGACCAAATATATAATACTTTTGAAAAGACTTTGCTTTCAAATATATAAGAATGGGTTCTGATGTTCACTAATCCTCATATTAATGGAAAATTCTTACAGATTTCGACACAATTCCTATTCATTTCCCTTTTCTATTGTATTCGATAAAGTTCATCTAGGTAATTGATTCAGATATCGTTACGCAATCTGTTCAAAGAAGCATTACATAAGAAATGTTTTTTTTCACAATTTTTCATTTATTATTGACTAAATGAAACGTTTCGGTTGAATTAATAATGAAAACCCCTTAAAAAAAACTTGCAATATTCAAATGAAATTGTATTTTCAATTTCAAAATGATGCAGCTATGTCTTTACCAAGATTAAATTTAAATATTTCAGTTGAAAATTGATTTTAGGCTATTTATCCAAAGATATAACTTTTGAATATTGAGAAACTTTGAAATGGCATTCATTCCATTTATTTGAAACATGGACTATTAAGCATATGGTTAAGCTTATTAGTCATTAACCAGGTGATCTCTGCTAAATTTTTGGCTGTTTTATCAAAATAAGAGCTCAGGTTAAAATTAAAGAGCCACAATATGAGAATGTACGTCATAAACACAGTAAACAACAATTCCCCAGACGTTTTCTATAAATTTTTAATATTCTTAAAAGAACATTTTAGTGAAATTAAAATTGATTCTTTGAAGATTGACAAATTTGAAATGCTGATGGCTATAATTGCAAATTAATGTTTGAATTGAAGTGATTGATTGAGTCCTCTAGGCACTAATTATCAGAAAAGACGTCCAGGAATGTTATTCTATTGTCTTAATTGGCAATACGTGACAATTGACAAAAAAGACATTCCTTTGAGGGAAGCATTAAATTAGTATTTGGTTATTTAGTTATTTGGTGATTTTATTTATCAGCGTTCTAGCAGTTTAAAATATTGCCCAGCTCCCCAAACTCATTTTTCACAGTAAACGGGACATTTTCTGCGAACTGCGCGATTCTTATTTGAGAAGTGCAAAAAGTATTGTGAGAAGGAAAAAAATTAAATCAATGATCGCTATAATTGAATTTTGTTCGAATCAATTCAAACTTTCAATCGAATATCGATCGATGGTAAAAAAATTGAACGTGGGCTCAAATTTCTAAAACAAAGACCTGGTCAGTATTACCAAAGAGTTTGTCCATTATTTCTCAAATATTTTATTATTTGTTATTCATTTTCTTCTGTTTGTTCGACATTTAAAATGAGAGCTCTACTTATTTTTGAAATTATCAGTGATTTCTAGTGAAATACACTAAAAATAGCCTTGTGCATCTCTGTTCACAAATTCAATCACAAAGAGATAAAGTTTAAACATTTATTTAAGCTTAAATTGAATTATTGTCTAAAAATGTGTCGGCTTATCGATCAATTGTGTTGTGCACATCTCTGATTACAGACATGTTATAGATTTTTGAAAAGTATTAGGAATATCTTCAAAACAAAGTAAGATTTGAGATACAAAAAAACTTTATTATGTAATTGAATGCAATGTTCAGAGGAATTTCGGCTCAGAATAAATGTTGAATTTTGTGAATTGAATACCAAATAAGAAGTTGTTTGCTATTCGTCAGCGATTCGCTCCATTTCTATGGCCAATGGAGTCAATAGTATAACAGTTGAGGTAACAGAAACCCATACGACTGTTCTCAGATATCCATACAATTTGTTGACACCTCTAACCCCCACTTTACTCAAATGCAAGACATTGGTTCGAACGGATTTGGGAAACATTTCAAATAACCCCAAAAGCCTTTCTTCTAAAGTCTCGTCTTCGAAGCAATCAGTTTCTGGACTGTCATAAGAATTGATAGAATCAGACGATCTGTTAAACACATCGCTCATCGGATCAGTATTTTGTAGGCTTTCCAGAGTCGGATCAAAAATACCCATTTTTACAGCAATTTGATGGTTGAAAAACTTATTCGATTATTTCAACTGAAACTCAAACATTTGAAAACTTCTCGCAAATTGAATGCAATAGTAATGCCTCGGATTGTTTAGAAACGCGTGAAATTCTATAAATTTAATAAAATTGTTAACTCTTTTCAAACCTCTTGTAAAACATCTTTTAAAAAGTGATAGGGAAGAGTAATTTGTGCTCGATCGAAAAAATTGAGCATTTATAGAACAAATATAGAAGGAAATATTTTTAAAATGTATGCATTGATACTTGCAACAAGAATCTTAATTTTAAGTGGAGTTACAATGAATTCTAACAATGAAACACATTTCGCGCTAAATATATGTGAATTACAAGAATAACTCAAATACTACTGTTTTTATTTGAATTGATTTCACAATAATTTTGTTTAACTCTTAAAGTGAAAGGAATGACAAAACTATTTAAGATGCAACTGTTTGTTATGGTCATAATTGAAGTTACCCTCACACAAGTGATGGCTAAAAAAGCAAAAATTTATTCAAATATCATTGAGATTACAAACAATACCGGAACCAATGATAAGACAAAACAATTTTGTGTCTATGAGTGTGTGTCGGATAAAAAACAAGAGAAACGACCAGAGCTCAGGAATACAACTTATGAGATGAGAAACTATTTGGGATTTGATGGAAGAGTCTTTTGTGACAAAAATAGCAAGCAAAACGTGACAGATCCTATCGACGGACAAATTGTTTTGATTAAACACTCGTCTGAATGTGATATTAATCGTCAAATCAATTACTTCCAGAATAAATCAATAAATGGTTTGATTCTATCGCTTGAATGTAACGTTAAGTTGAAAGACATTATCAATAATATAAGCGAAACAACAGTTATCGACAATGAGTTCAGCATTTCTTTCATAGCAAAGACTGGTTCGGAACAAATTCAAAATACAAAGCGCTTGAAATTATTTGATATTAAATTCGATAATGATTTTAATGTGGGAAGGGCGGCTGTCATCTGGTGTTTGGCCACCTTTACACTAGTATTGGGCGCCTACTGGTCGGGCAATGTTCGTCACAACATTTTTGTGGGCAAACAAACACTTACTTCAGAAGTGGCGACAAATCACTCATCGGATAACAATTCGAACCCCATTTCGAGTACAAAAAAAGGCTACACTTTGCCTCAGATGACAGTTATCCAGGTCCTTGGTTACGTTCTGATGATGTCAATCATTCTTCTGCTTCTCTACTATTTCTACCAATACTTAATTTATTTGATACTCTTTTTATTCTTTGTCTTCGGAGCAATATCTGTGTCTTTATGTCTTCAACCGATCGCAAAGAGAGTACTTCCTTACAAAGTGACAAAACCTTCTCTCACTCTCATGAATGAAAATATTGGTTACTATAGAATTGGTTTGTTTGTGATTGGCATATGTCTGGCAGTCGTATGGCTTGTCACTCGACATGAGCCCTATTCCTGGATCATTCACGACACGGTTGGCATCACTATCTGTGTGGTGATAATCAAAAGCATGCGATTGCCGTCACTTAAGATATGTCTGTTTCTGTTGTGGGCCGTCTTTCTCTATGATATCTTCTGGGTATTCATTTCGCCATTGTTTACTAAGGGTATTTATATTCGGCCCATAAATGGAAATTATTAACTTTGAATGCACACAGGAAGATCAGTTATGCAAGATGCAGCCACTGGAGGCGCACCCTCTATTTGCGGTAATACTAGAGAAAGGATGCCAATGCTAATGAGAGTACCGAATAGACTCTTCCAAACCAATGACCTGTTGTCTGTCTGTTTTCCGAATTTGGAATCACTGATTGGTTTCGGTGATATTGCATTACCGGGTCTTTTAGTGGCCTATTGTTATGCGTTTGATCTGATATTTAACATTCGTTTTCGCATTTATTTTGTGATCTCATCTATTGGTTATGGGATCGGACTTATCCTCACAAATATAGCTCTTATTTTGATGTCTGGTACTCCACAGCCGGCGCTCTTTTATCTTGTTCCATCCACTACTATACCTATTATTCTGGCCGCATATTTTCGTAATGAATTGCACGCCTTATGGATAGGACCGGAGCGTAACTTTTACAGTCAAATCATTGGGTCGACCACTGGCACGAGTTCTGATGAGGACATCAAACAACATACAGATAAACCAAAGCCCAAGAAAACAGTTGTGCAAAGTGTTAAAAAATAGTTTCTTTCAGTCTTCAAACAGATAAATAAAAGCAAATATTTGAAAATTGAACTAATCAAATATTTTTTCCTCGATTATTAGTACAAACAAATTTCGGAAGCATATTTTAAAATGAAAACCTTGCAATTTAAAAGTTTTGATATTAGGCTCAGTTTTATATTTTTAATAAATTGATAGAATGATGTGATATTTCTTTGTTTAAAAAATATACTTGCTCATTTATAGGCATCTTCACTTGAGTTTATTCAACCATCTAACGGGTGGATTCAAAATGTTGCACGAACAATTTAGCCGAAAAAATGTTATTTTGAATATATATAATATATAATTAATATGAAATCAATGATGAAAACCAATAGTAAACTATATATGAGACTTATTTATTGTGATCGATGACAGACAAAACTGATTTCTGGGCGGCGG
>JAQGCS010001157.1:0-15274 GCA_034702105.1 Fuscozetes fuscipes
GTAAAATGGGGACAGAACGCAGCAAAATAGGGACTGAATATAAACTTTGAGGGACAAAACGGTGGAAAAGACTGTAAAAGTTTTACGATTAAATCGATTGGAAAATGAAATGCTTATTTCAAAGTGATGTTTGTGGCCCTCAAAAGAGTTGAGGCACTCTTAAGCTTCAAAGCAACAAATTCTTTGACTTCTGGACTAAGACTTATGCAGACTATTAGTCGGAAATGATTGTCAATGGTGATTCCTTATTTTCAGAATTCAAGTTCATCTTAGAGCATTTTATTGTTAGATTTTGAAAAAGCGGAAACTTATAAAGGCGATATTATATATATTTTTAACAATAATGAATGTCATTGCTCGGATATAAGAGCTTGCATATTCTGGCAAATAAATTCTGTGAATTGCCTTTTGATTCTTTTATTGTAAAATTAATGTTGAATAAAATGAGTAAAGGAATTGAAAATAATAACCTCATTACTGTTGATTCTGTTTTGCATGAGTTCCCAAAGCTTAGCCTCTCTGACCAGTTTGCTGTTCAATCGCAACATCGGGTCTGTGAGTGCTCTGATCTCCAAATTGTCATAAGTGGAGGAACGCTTTTTTCCACAACCAGTGAAAGCATTACAAAAGGGTCTCTTCTCGACTGATGGCAAATATCCGCTTTGATTATCTAATTGTCCGTCACTTTCCTTTATGTCAAATCAGATCATTTGGTTATCAAAATGATAAGAAATTTTCAAATTACTCGTTTTACTATCATTTTTGCCGAAACGCCGATTAATATTGCACTCAAAGTGACCAAAACAGCGAATATTATAGAATTGAAATTCATTTTCTGTAAAAAAAGAATTATATAATGAATAAAATAGTCTATTTCTTATCATAGAAAGTCAAATAACTCATATTGTTGAATATTTCGAATGTAATTGTCCTAGAGTTTAATCATTTTTGAAGATTCTTTTGAGAATGAGCTCTTTATCATTTTATTATATAACATGCAAAATTATTTAAGATTGATCCCTAGAGAATATTTGAACATTAGGGACATGTGTCATATAAATTGGAAGCTATTTAATTATAGTGACTTTTGAGTTCACCTGTCAAGTTTGTTCCAATTCCTCAATTAAAATTTAAATGGTTTAAGGTGAGTCATGATTGTCACTGCAGTCCTTTCAGATAATCAAATAATATTTTCATTGAGTTTACAATATTTGTGATAATTTTCAAATATAACAAACATTTGTTACGATTTTATTGACTTTTGTTTGTTTTCATTGAATTTTGAACTGATTTACATTCGAAGCAATTCTCTTAAAAGTTTAAACATTTTTTTCCTTTTCTTTTCAGGAAATTCAGAGAAAATTTATTTCAATTAATTCTTTTGAATTCACTAAAAATAAATAAATGTATTTCAAAGACTCTTCAAAATGAATGAATTTAACCAATTATTTAACCTTAAACTTAATATTATTACAAATGCTATATTTATTTGTTATTTTATGCAATTATTTTGTGCTTCAAATGAATGAAACTATGTTTTGAACCAGGGATGCGCAAAGGTGGATATATATCCCAAATATCCCTTAGTTTTTGAGTTCATGTGAACCCCTTTCCGAGCATTTACTCCCTCGCCGTCGAGCGAAGCGGAGGGGTAAATTTTTACCTTGGTCCCTTTAGGTATTTTTTGATATTAAGAGCCTGTATACCCGTATACCCCCTATATTTCCAGTCTGAGACACCTTTTAAGATGGCGGACCTTGCGCATCCCTGGTTTTGAAGAATTCATTACAACTTTTATAGGCTTTCCTCAAATTATAGTCATTAATGGGGTTTCGTTAATAGTTATTTGACTCATTGTAAAGGATTAAGAGATTTGAGTTAATTTGTTGTAATACAACACAATATGTGTACTTATGAAACAATACAACAATTTGTACTTGAATATGTTCAAGAAGACTTATACATCAAATCAAGAAAAAAGCAAGATTTCAATGTCAGGGTGAGTTGGTATTTCTACAGATTATGTAATGTTGTGCCTAGATTTGTTTCACGAAGCAATAATTGGATAAATATTTGTATAATTGATTATTTGAGACCTAATGCAGAATTTGGTTAAACACATACTCTTCTTAACGAACATTTTAGATACTTTTTCTGAAAATGTCTCTACTTTTGTAATCACTCTTTACTTGTATTGATTTCCTGGAAAATTTATGAAAAACTTATTCTTGGTTATAATGATTTTTGGAATCAAGTTTTGGCATTCGACGTTAAGCCTTTTCCCTTAATCATTTTATAGAATACATTAATCATTCAGTTTTGATATACTTTGGAAAATGTACTTCACTTATAGTTTATGATCAGTTCTAAAAGGAGCTTAAATATGATCAAAATAAGACACAAATCTTCATATTTCATAAATTATGAACAAATTTAAACATTACTTAATTCCAAGCTCCTATTTTACTGATGAACTTGTTATTCTCTATAGCATATACCAAATGTAGTAATGTAAAATTGTTCGGCTCTAGTAAATTTAAGTATGTTCTTTGACCTGATGAGGCTCTGACTCATTTGACTGATTATTTCTAAAGAATATTCGAAGACGTGAGTAAGAGAAACCTTGCTTAATTGCACTAATTTTTGCTTCAGATCATTTGTTATTAGATAATATATAAGGAGAGTGATAAATTACTGATAATATACTATAATACTTATTCCATGCAATTGAAACTTATGTTATGGGCAAAGATAAAATATGATAATTGAATCGCAATAATCATTGATTCTTTGCAGCAAGGCAAAGCCCCGAAATGACAAAAGTCTGGACTCACCTCTTTGTGGAATTCACTTGAATTCAGTGGTTATCGAAATTAAAGTCGAGTTAATATTAAATACAACTTAATTTAAATTTTGCTTTAAATAGTTATAATTCAAATTGTTCAAGGCAGCTAGCTTCTTCAAAATACTAGAATTCGATAAGTTCTAGTAAAATTGTCTCAGAGCAAAAGGATTAATGCTTTATATACGAGACTTTGCGACATATTTGCGCACTAACTAACGGTCGGCGTAACAGCCTTTGGGATCGGAGTCATGCTTACCCACGCATAGTTTGCCGAAAGTGTTCGGTAGGAGTGGTCTCTGCTTGATAAACTCAATTGAATAGAGATTTCAAATTAGTATTTATTTGAGCGATAAGTAGATCAGCAGAATATTCTGGTCTCACCTCACATATGCATGTATTTGATGAGGAATCAGACAAATTCAATCACAATATATCTTTTCATATTCAAACGCAGGCATATCTCAAGTACCTAGAACATAATCCAACTAATCCTAACATAAATCCCATTAAAATTCACTTTTAATTGGATTTGAAGCTTTTAATTATTTATTTTAAACCCGAATCGTTTGAATAGAATAAAGCGTTGCATAAAATTTCCATTACGTCAAGCATTGGACACAATTATAAATATTCATTTGATTTATGTTTTTGGTTAAAAACAAATTAAGACTATTTTTGTGTTCAATTTATCGTAAATTATAGTCTTAAGTAAAGTTGAGTCCTATTTCTCTAATTAATAGGTTATTCTACGCTTTGTTAACAAATTATAAACATTTTGGCCGAAATTGATATCACATTAAAACACTCATAAATCAAATATTTCTGTCATTTATAGAATATTCCGGTTTTGGGTTTTGAGTACAAACGACGCTATGATTTGGTCGGACAGCGGGGCATAACATTAATCGGCAAAAGATTGACACCAATATTCCAATCATTTCCGCATATTTCTAATGGATCTATTTCAATTTATACTTTTCAGCATTGTTCATATAATTCCAATAGTACATGCAAAAAAGATATTTGCTATTCTTGAGTATTTTGGAAGGTTTTCATTAATAAGTTTTACATATTTGATAACTAAAAAATATGATTTACGAATAATTATTTCATAAACTAACCAAATGTTTTCTATTCTTGCATCAAATAGTGCTTTAGTGCATTTTGATTTTTCGCATTATTTAAATTTATATTCGCAAATTTGATGCTATAATGGAATGTCAAAGCAAGCTCAATTTGAACTAAAGGTAATTTGAGATTCTTTGTTCTCTTAATTAATCACAGAATAGGAAAGAGTTGAAAAATATTTATAAGAACATTTCAGGAATCATTTTGTTTCCAATTTGTTAAGAGAATTGAAATTTGTACATGGTAATAATCCTCTTAAAACTCTTTATTAAAAAAACTATCTAAACTATCTCTGTTTAAGATTTGTATCATTATTATTACTTTAAATTTACTCCGGATCTAATTTAAGAGCAAATAAAAGTCTTGAAAATAAATTTGGTTAAAGTAATCCTTAAGCCAAAGGGAATATCTTTAGATGAGTTGTTCTTTAGTTGTTATCTAAGAGCAAAACCACATCAGATAAAGAAGTCTATCGATTCTTGTCATCGATTGAAAAGAATTTCTCAGCGCTTTCTCTCATTTCATTGCTATTTGTTGGAAACCTATAAAGAATTGAATGAATACATGATTTGGATTTTAAATCATACAATATTTGGCAATTAAATATCTTGTCAACACTTTTTTATTGGTGATTGCTGAACTACCACAATTGAGGTGTAACTGCGGCCATACCATTCAGTCTTACTCAGCCTAATGAGGCTTTTCAATCAGGTACAAAAGAAAGTGAAAGACAATCAATTGTTGCAATTGCTAACGGATTTCTTCAAACTCCTGGAAATAATTGAGGTTTTGAGTCAAAATCAATAATATTCGTGGTTAGGCCATGACTTTTATTTGCGAAAATATGATTGTACCAGGGGTGCGGAAGGTACCCGACCTCAGGGGGGGGGGTCCCTCGGACCAAAAAATCAGGGGGTATAGGGGGTGTATTTTTCTGACTCGCCGGAGGGGGTTGGGGGGGGGGGTAGTGGGAGATAATTTTTCCAAAAAATTTGCCGCCTCGCTTCGCTCGGCAAAAAACTTCGCGTTTCCTCGCGTTTGCGGGGTTGAGGGGTCAGATTTGCCGCAAAATTGGCCAAAAAATATGCCGCCTCGCTCGACAAAATCTTTGCGTTTGCCTCGCGTTTGCGAGGGGGGGGGGTCTCATCGAGACCAAAAACTAGGGGGGTATTTGGGCTATACCCCTCCTTCCGCACCCCTGGATTGTACATTCCTTTTGACAAAATCAATAAGATAGTTCATTTATACGGCTTTATAATGAAATTCGAAATTAAATTCTTATGAGTTCTAACAGATTATTGTCGGATAAATTTTTCATTAAGTTTTACTCAACACAACATAATCTTTAAATTTGTATCCAATTTCAATGACGTTAATAAAGAGAATTTGCTTCAATTTAAGTCTGTCTTATGAGAGCAAGGAAAAAATTCTGTGAAAGGTGACAAAAATATCACCAAACACAGAAAACTTTTGAAAAATGGGCATGAATAATTTCAATATTTTATTATTGAATAAGTTACCAAGAAGACTAAAAATATTTGTGGTAACACATGTTGTGCATTACGGCACATGCGTGTAAAGCAATACCCAGCAGAATTTTTCCATCTTCTTATGAGACAGACTTTATTTCAGTGAATTTCTTTTTTGGCTTAAGTTATGAGTAAAATAATGCAAAAGTTTGAAATTATTCATAATGAGTGTATCCATACAGTGACGATCACTCATTTTAGAAATTCTATCATGGGACTTCTATCAACTTCCCCTATGTATACTGACGAATGAAATACTTTCTAGTGCAATACAAATATAAATTTCCTCCATGTAGCTAACATTAGCCTACTAAAGATATACTTGGTTAACTTGTTTACAAAAATTATCAATTTTTGAGTCGAAATATTATTTATTTTGCTTCTAAGACCCTGTTCAGTTAGAACTTCTAAGAATCAAATTTGATTCATTTTTTTAAAAAACCTCAATAATTAGAATTGAAATTAAGTTAGTTTGAGAAGTAGGAAAGTGGCTGGCTTAAAAGGAATATTTTATTAACAAGACAAGAAAACCCGAAGAAAGATATACAAATTTGATAGAAGAATATTAAGTGAAAACAAAATTCCCGATTTAGTAGTGTTTTCTCTTTTTCCTGAATATAAGGCATTTCATGGATTAAATTGGTTTTTGTTGAGCGCAACGAAATACAAATTTGATGCTTAAAAAGTATCTCAAAATATGTGTATATTTTGCATATTATGTACACTTTCTTGAAAGATGTGATGCGATGTGTAAACCTATGTAACCTAGCTAGACTATAGTGCCAATCATCAAATTATTTCAGATAACATCACAATAAATATTATTGTTGTAGTGGACGTGCGTGCTATACAGTGTCATGGCAATTATTATTGTTGTAAAGGGGGCTAACAGTTGTCAGAAACGCATCAAATGATGTCATAAGTGGTGACACCTTTTGGTTGGACTTCACTTCAGTTATAAAAAAATGTAAAAATGAGTTACAAAACAAAAATGACAACAATTTGCCAAAACTTAGTCTAAATTTGGTAGAAATCAGACACTTGTTTGACAACTGTGTGGTCAGACATGTCTGGAGTGGTAGTCTCGAGTTGGCTCTACGAGAAGCGTCCACTAAAGAGAAGCAAATTGGGTCCGCCGGACGTCTATCCACAGGACCCGAAACAAAAAGAGGTCTAATTTTGACACCGATTTCATTTCAAATTGATTTTTAAAATTAATTTAAGCTTTAATTAAATGATTTGGTTGTCTCTTAGGATGAGTTGACAGCCGTTAATGTGAAGCAGGGCTTCAGTAATAGCTCACTAATAACCGACGAGTACGGGTCGGCTCGAAATGCAAACTTAACTCCGAATAAGTTCGGGTCGTATTTCAGCGCTCTTTTGTCCAAAAAACTAGAGTTAAATACATTTCCCGAAAGCACTCGAAAGAAACAACAGATCACTAATAAAGACAACATATGGTTAGTGACTTCTAAGTCGAAGAATGCAGTGGACGCCTGGTTTAAGGACTTGGCCTCCAATACTAAGACTTTGTCACAATTGTCGAGAAAAGTTCCCATTTTTAACAAAAAGGAGGAAATATTTTCCACGTTATATGAGTTCAAAGTTCCGATGTTTAAGGCCGAGTGGTTTCTGAAGATGTCTTACGCCTATCAGATAGCGATGTCTGAATCCAACAATAAGTCGAAAAAGCGCCAAACAAATGACCCGGCACAAGAGTGGACTTGTACTTTGATCAGGTTCTTGAAGGAACAGTTCTCTAAACTGTGTGAATATTATCATGGAGTGAATCCCGCTGCTGCCAATCCCGTCAGCACTTCCATCAACTCATCGATGACTAGCGATGAGGTTCCCAAACAGTGGCAGTACTACATACAAATGGTTCGACACCTGTTCGAAGGCGGTCTTCTCGACAAACAGGACTTCTTGTATTGGCTCGTGGCAGAGATTTTAGACAAAGTCAAGTCATCCGATGATCCAGTAATGGGAATAGTTGTGCCATTAGTTCTCCAATACGTGGATGAGTTCACTCAATCGGAATATTTGTCCCGCAAACTGGCCTTTTCCTGCGCCAAAAAACTCAATCAACTCGTTTCGGACTACAGTAGTGGACAGACATCTGAATCGAATGCGGATGTGATAAAAGTAGAGGACAATAGCAAAGACACGAATGCAAAGAATAATACAAACTCTTCGATAAATGGTATGACTCCTAACGGCACAAACCCTACCACCAGTCTTACAAACACCACAAACGGACCAAATCAGGGTTCAAACGATCAGATTATGGATTGTTTTAATGAACTCATGAATTGTTCGCATCACCGGAACGTCATATTGGGTCTTTCAGTGATGGTCCAAATAATTACTCTGGACTGTCCCACGTCTCTCATATGGCTCAATATGGGCGACGTTAAAGGAGCTACTAACATTCAAGGCTCTCCTCTAGACTTACTTCCATGTGAACCATCGAATCTTCCAATGCCTTCGCGACCACACAATCAGTATCTTCGCAACGAATTGCGTAAAGCAGAAGAACAGATCAGACAACGGAGTAAAATGTCGGAAATGCACTGGTTTTGCGATCGATGGCAGCAGACGGCCGGCACTACTGTCAACAAACTGTTGAATGTTTTGGACTCTTTGGACAGACAGTGTTTCGACAAACTCGACTCAAACAACTCCATCGATACTCTCTATTTGAAGATATTCTCAGCTTTTAATTTAAACCAAAATAATAGTAATAATAATAATAATAACACTAATAATAATAATAATACTAATAATAGCGATAATAACAGCAAAAATCAGGCAAATAATAACTCAAACGATGCAATTAATAGTGAAAACTCAACACCAAATGTGACCGAAGTTTTGGCAGAAGATGAGCCAATCGTTCGTTTATTATGTGAGTGGGCCGTTACTACCAAAAGAACAGGTGAGCACAGAGCTCTTGTTGTGGCCAAATTGCTTGAAAAAAGACAATCAGAACTGACAGCAGATAAAGACATTGAAATAAATGAAGAGTTAGATCCCGAAACCAATAATATTAACAACACTTCCAGTAATAACGGTCTGAATGGCAACACAAACACCAATACAAACAATGCCAACAAATGTTCAGATTCTCTTCTGTCGACACCTATTTATCAAAACCTTTTATTGAACTTTTTGGACACTCAGGCGCCAGTCTATGAGGATAGGATTGGACTCAACAGTGCTGACAATAAACAGGCTTTTTCTAATCTGATACTACTCTTCGGCGAACTAATACGTTGTGATGTCTTTTCACATGACTTATATATGTCGACACTTATATCTCGGGGACAGTTTTCCAACTCTCCCAATACTCCTCTTCTGCCACCGACTGCTAGTACTTCGAAGACTGCTGCAGATGAACCCTCTTTGGCCGGTTTTGTGCCAAATATGTCGACAAACAATGATCTCACGAATCACAACCATTTGGGAGGACTCGTTCCCAATACTCTTCAGAAGAGTCAGTCCAGTTCTTCGTTACCAATGTTTGATCCGCTGTCAAACAGCACAAATGCCAATCAGAATGATCAGCCTCGTTGGGATATGCCCTCTGGTATGGACATTGACGAGAACCTGGATGAGGATCTGGACAAACTGTTGCAGCACATCAAAGCTGGTCAACAGAATATGTCTGACCAAGCAGGTTAGTGCCATTCAGTTGACTCTTAGTCTAATATTTCTGTTCTGATTATCTTTGATTGGATTAACACTTTTTTATATCATTTTATTTATGGCATGAAATCCATTGCATTACAAATCACTTGAATTATCGGTCTTTGCATGACTTGAATGACTTGAAAACCAATAAATGAACAAAAATCCAAATTAAGGCCCTTTTGCTAAACGGCGCAAAGGGTTGGGTCGCTCCTCAACTATTGGTTTCATTACTTCATATTACAATTCAAGAAATTCTTTTAATGGTTTCAACGGTTCTCTTCTTTTCCGGAATTTCACAATTATTTTCCGATTTTTTAATTTCTTAAATTAAACCAATTTCTCACAGATTTATTACTTCCGGACTCTGTTGAGTCTGACAAAGAGGACGAACCCAACAGTGGATTGGGATCTCATTCGACAAGTTTTCCAATGCCTGAAATTCCAGTAAAGAACGCGACGGCCAGACATCTGTTATACACAATGCATTTCCCTCTACCACAAGACGATACATTCAATCACGACTGCAATCAAAGACATATTCTCTTATATGGTGTCGGAAAAGCTAAAGATGAGGCCAAACATGTGATCAAAAAGATCACTAAAGAAATCAATAAACTCTTCAATAGGAAATCATCGATGGATATCAGTGATGGCGGAAAAGTTAAGAAACACGCCATCAAAGAGGGCTTCAACTTTGAGGCTGCGATCAATAAATTTCAAACGTTGTCTACATTCGATCAGCACGTGGTGACCACTTCTTGTGCGACAGCAGCTGTTGAAATGTTGAATGGAGTGGCCATCGGAAGCGCCAACTATTTACCGCTGATTGAATCGATAGCTTTTCTCTTCGACTTAATGGAATTGGCTCTGAATGTTCATGGTCTCATTGAATTCATTATTCAAATGCTCAAAGAATTGGTTGAAGTGGATCTCCAGTTACACCAAAAGTGTCCAATTTTGGCGCGAACTTACGGCACATCCATTGGTCTCTACATCGTTGGTATTCTCTACAGATATCAAACTTGTCTTCTGGTTTCACACGAAGAAACTGTCGCTGTATTCGAAGGTCTTTGGAAACTGGTCCGACATGTGAGTAATCCCAGTGACTGCTCTTCTGCTGAGCGGTGTATACTGTTTTACTTATGGGATCTGCACTCTTCATATAACTACTTGAGGACTAAATATCACGATTCCGTGAGTTTCACTCAAATGCTGTCTAAGATAAAGCAAATGAGTAACTCTCAGATGAGTCTCCACTCAGAGAACTCAAATATGCGATTAAATGCCTCAGTTATGGCCGATTACCTCAAGAATCCTAAACTTAAAGTGGATCCAATTCACATCAGGAATCTGAACGACAATCTGACGGATCGCTACAGTTTTGTCTGTAATGCCATTCAAAATATTTCGATGGCCAGTGATGTCGACAAACTCAATGAAATGTCTGTCCTCTGCGCCGAATTGACCGCTTCCTGTTCTCAATTAAGTAGCGAATGGTTGAGTGCTCTCAAGGCGCTCTGTTGTTCATCAAATCCCAAGAGTTATTACGATTTACTCACCCAGGTCGAAGTTGGAGACCTTTCAATTCACGACAATTTAGCCGTTTTTACCTCTATTTTAATCGCCAGACGATGTTTTTCACTGAAAGACTTCATACTTCAAGTGGCTGTCCCTTCACTTTTGGCACCTTCTTCTAGTGAAGGCGCCGACGACGCAGAACCAGGCGCTCGACTCACATGTCATCTATTGCTCTGCTTATTCAAAACATCAGAGACTCCATTGTCGTCGAACACCATGGTCACTTTTGCCACTTCTTCGCGCTATTCCCTGACAAGTCCCGGTCCTCTGGTTTTGGCTCAAACACCACCAAATCCAAGTCAAAGACCTCATTATAACATAAAATACCCTTGTGATCGATACTTGTTGGCTGCGGCGCACAGCACTTTGAGAATCGAAATTGTTTTGACAGTTCTTAAGGCTATTCTTGTTTTGGGTATTCATTCAAAATAATTGTTTTCTTAAAAAATACTAAATTATACTAAATTTAGGAAATTCTGCTGAAAAACGAAACACCGAAACGAAAGCTAAAACTGAAAATAAGGGGGAAATCAGTATAAGTGATATTTTAGGATCGATGGCCACCGGAACTGATGAAGAATTGGCAGAAATTGGAATTTTGTAAGCCTTAAACATATCTGATTTAATTGTTTAGTTATTTTATGTTTGATTTAATTTTAGGCAATTGTCTTCGAAGAGTGGAGTAATGGAAAAGGCGGGTTTGAGTGAAGCGGCCAAATATGCTTTACGTCAAATATGTGGTCAGCATTGGGTTCACGACCGATGTCTCAGAGGTTTTATGATAGACCCAGAAATTCTCAATAAATTGCTTTTGGATCCAAAATTGTCGCACAAAGAGGCGCAACATCTCTTAAATATGATATGCCACCCCAAACTGATTGCCATGAGTGCTTTACCAGAACTGGACTCCGACCAGAAGACAGCCATCGCTAAAATACTTCAAAATTTAGACGAGTGGTCATTAAGGGTATCGTGGCTTCAGTTACAGCTAATGTATGCCCAGTCCCAGAGTGAAGTCAATGTATGGCTCGACAATGTGGCCAAAGCGACGGTCGATTACTTCCAAAATTCAAGTGAAGAAATGGCTAAAAGTCCTTCAAATTCAGCGCAATTGACTCTATTCTGTGCTCGAAATAACTCTAAGCAGACGTTTTATAAGCAATCGAATAACGATAATAACTGTCAGAAGGATAGGGTTTGGCTGATCGCTCCGCTTATTTCTAAACTGCCCTCAGCTGTCGAGGGAAAGATATTGAAGGTGGCTGCAAATGTATTGGAGTCAGGAAACTGGATGTCGACCGGTTCCAATCAGTCTAATCAGGGATCTTATTCTAAAAACAAAGATAGAAACTTCCAGCAGCATAAGAACAATTCGAATAACACACCCGCTCAGCCACCCTCTCTTTTGAGCCATCAGCCATTCCTTTCTCTGTTGTTGATGTGTTTGAAAAAACAGGACGACCAAAGGGAATGTCTTTTAAATTCACTGTACAGTCAGTTATCTCAAGCTATAAACGAAAAGCTTTGCGATGACCTGAAAGCCAAACACGCCATTCAAGAGGGACTTCAGCTTAGACTTAGTCTCGTTGGAGGAATGTTTGATATGATTCAGCGCTCGACGTCTCTCATCAATGATTGGGCTCAACTTCTCCTCCAACTGATTAGTTTTACAATAGTAGATCCACAGATCAATTACGAAATATTTACAACAGTTTTGGATATGCTTTGCGTTTTGATGCACACCACTCAGGCTTCCGACAGCTCTGAACCCAGAGAAGAGACCAAAAAACAATATCAAAACTTAATCAAAAAGCTTAAGAAGGAATTAAATATCGATAGAATAACTCCGGGTATAAAAATGGTGCGACAATTGTTGCCAATCGTTAAACAGCAGTGCGAAGTGATTACATGCGAACCCATGGGTTCTCTCATCGACACTAAAGGTAACAAAATCGCAGGATTTGACTCAATCGATAAAAAACAGGGGCTGCAAGTGGCAGAGAAACAAAAGGTGTCACCTTGGGATCTCCTTGAAGGACATAAAAATCCATCGCCATTAAGTTGGACTTGGTTTGGAGCCGTCCGTATTGAGCGCAAGCCTTTAAGAGGCGAAGAAAATCATCATCTGTTGGCCCGACACAGCCATTCATTCCGTAAACCCACTTCATACTATTTAGAAGCACCACCATTACCTCCTGAAGATGTGATCGAGCAAATACCGACTCCCGCAGCGCCACCCATTGTCAACGAACGTATTCCTCTAACACATCACTTACCACCGCAACAGATAATTCCCAATCAGATGAACGCCAATCAAATGGTTACCAATCAAATGATGCCAAATATGAATATGGAGGATCAGATGAGGCGCGACCCTATGATGGATGTACCACTTCGCGCACCCACTCCTAAAAAAGCTAAAACGCAACGCCGAAGGAGGACAGCAAAGAATGCAAACGGAAATAGTGGTCAACAAACACCGCCTATTCGTATGTCCACTGCTTATAACGATACGTATGGCGCACCCCTCTCTACTCCAACACATTCAATGCCGAATGCGCAGCCCATCTCTCAAAACTGGTACGGATCACAACCTCAGGCAACGCAAGCACCCGTTCCTCAGATCACACCACAACAACAATACTATCCGCCACAACAGCAGCAGATGGTTGGTCCGCGTTTCGCTGACGCCAGGCCTGTTGGTCACTCAAAGGGAGCGCTTAGACATATGTTAAGTTCAAGACATCAAACATCTCAACAATTTAATATGCAGGCGCCTAACGCTCCTAATATGACACCTAACCAGTCAATGATGGCCTCTTCGGTTCCGTCCCAACCTGTTTATCAGGGACGACCGCAGGTGATGGCAATGAGAGGTCAGATGCGAGCATCGGCTCCACAAATGCAAGTGAATGCTCCTCAAAATCAAATGTATTCGATGCAAAACGTCAACCAAACTGTGAATACGTCCCAACCTATGCATCACATGTCAGTCCAGCAGCAGAGCAATTATGGCGGTCCTCCCAATATGTCATTCGCTAATCAGATGCCAATGCAAAATATAGAACAAAATGTTCAGATGTCTGGACCAGCATCTGGTCAGCCACCACCAGGTTACCAGCACCCGTCGCACAACCCTATGATGATGAGGACACAGATGCAGAATCAGCAGCAAATGGTTAGTCAACAACAGCCCACTCAACAGTTTATGGCCCAAAGGTTTGTCAAAACATTTATTTCAAATTCTTAGTCTAATCCTTTGGTGTTTAGGTCTCAATACCAGTCAATGCAAGCGGCACCCAATGTCACTATGGGTCAGATGGCACCCATTGATAACCGACCCAACACTTTTAACCAGAATAATATGCAAGGCATGGCAAACACTGCCGGTCCACATATGAATCAGTGGCAAACCGCTGGACAACGGCCTCAGCAGCCGATGGTCTCACAATTGCAGAGACAGCTATCGGGTGGAAACCAACAGCAGCACAACCCTTACCATCAAAACCAGTATTGAATCACTCGTTAGGCTATAAATTATTTAAATTTGAATTTAAATGAATTATTGGTTATATTTATTCGTTCGGGTCTTTAGTATATTATTTTATATTGAAATGTAATATAAATGAAATGAATTATTATTTTGTTTACAAGTTTTGTGTCTTAACTCTTAATTATTTAAAGCAATTTAGACGATAATTATTTACCGAATCTTTTATTTATAGCGATTTAAATATAGTTTTCAACTCTTTTAAAGTTTATGTGAAAAATTATTATTAAATAAAAATTGTCTCACTTTTCATCATTATTTACATAAATTGTTTTCCTTTACTGTCGTCTCATTTGAATCATTATATCTCTTCATTGAATTTAGACCTAACAGTGTATCAAAATGTCTAGAATTTGATGGCTTTCCGGACAGAGTTTTCTTTTATTCACTTCTTTTGAATATAAAACTTGAGTTTCAATAGTGTTGACCAATAAATTGTAAGATTAGTTTATAAATTACTTTACACTCCATTTAATCAGTTCATGGCTTATGTTCGGAATGAAAACTGATATAAAAATTCAGATTTGTTTTCATCATTCGCTTCAATGGCATTGAATTTCTTTTTGTGAATATTCTCAAAGAATATCAGTATTCACATAAAAATGTTAATTCAGGGAAAGCACTGATGATCGCACTGGTATTCTAGAGTTGATTTGCAGATTTCATCGTTTTGGTTATTGTTTTTTGTGATATCACTTTTCTTACGAGCGCTATATTCAGTGCTGTGCTTAACATACATTATATCAAAAGAATAATATATCGACAGTCAGTAATGATATCCAAATGTTTTTGCCTTAGAAATGGTTGAACCAAATGCTTCCCCGGACTCGCATAACATAACCCATAGAATAAAGCTTTCAAATAAAATGATGCGTCTCTTCGACACAATAATCTCTCTCTCTCTCTCTCTCTCTCTCTCTCTCTCTCTCTCTCTCTCTCTCTCTCTCTCTC
>JAQGCS010001158.1:0-15273 GCA_034702105.1 Fuscozetes fuscipes
CTTATAGTGAATGACAATCAGTTAATAATCGAATCGATGGCTATTATTGAATATATCGATGAAGTGTACACTTCTGGGGCTCCACTCCTTCCTAAAGATCCAATGAAAAGAGCAAAAGCCAGAGCTGTAGCACAGGCTATAGTTAGTGGTATTCAACCGCTTCAAAATGACTCTGCACTCGAAAAAGTTGCACAGGTCAAACCCGACGATCCGGGTAACTTAATTTTAATTATTTAATATTTCAATAGTTTACTCTTCCACTTACCAAAAGTTTACTTGATAATCACTTAATTTACTAGAATAACTAACAAGTTTTCTTATAAATTGAATCTCAATAAATTTTTAATTGAGCATGTTCATACATTTTCTAATTTAAAGATGCGCCGGAAACTTGGGCTCGATTTTGGATAAGCACTAAATTCCAGGCTTTGGACAAACTTTTGGTTCAAACGAGTGGCAAATGCTGTGTCGGAGACGACATAACAATCGCTGACTTGTGTTTAGTGCCTCAAGTCTTCAACGCGTTTCGTAATGGCGTTGATATGACACCATTTCCGACCATTACCTCAATTAATGAATACCTTTTGCAAATCGATGCGTTTAAAAAGACCCATCCATCAGCACAGCCCGACTCTCGATACAACATACAGTAAAACATGGTTAATTTGAACCTTCTTTTGTCAGCTAACTCACTTGAAATTATTACTTTTTTTTGTAAAATGATACAAAACTGATTCTAACTTGATTATTTTACTCCAATAAAATTTAATATAATGAGTCAGGCATTATAACAAGGTTACTTTAACATTATATTTGAAATAAATGTGAACATTAAAAGCATTATTGACTATAGTATTTTGTTTTAAAAAACTGGAGGTTAAGACAATTTAAGCAGGGATGGCCAGGGGGGGGGGTCTCAACCCCCTACAGTCGAAAATTTTGGCTTTACGCCCCCCCTAAAATTTTTGGTTTTACCGACTTTTGGAAAACTACCCTAGACCTCCCCCCTAGAACCGAAGAGCTTGGTCATACCTGAATTTAAGCAAGATCATTTGGAAAAATATTGGGAAAAGTTAACTATATTGAATTTACACAGAGCTTGGTCGGAGCTCAAGAATGGCAAACTGGAAGGGTTCACAAGATGAAAGAAATTGTAACAATAAGTGAAATTTATTATAAGCTTGAGTTAACACCTGATGGAAAGTATGGGTCAGTTATTATAATATTATACAAAATGATTTGTGAAGTCCATCATGAGGTAAGATTTTCAAGGGAAAAATTACACGATTAATGACAAAAAAAACCTTACAATTCTCATTCAAACAAAACATTTCAAAATAATTAAAAGATTACAGTTTATGTAAAACTTTAAAACTCCATTATGAGGTAAAATTAGCAAGGCAAAAATATAATATAAGTTTAGTATTATCTCCAGTAATATTACACAGAATTTTTATTCAAACAAAACATTTGAAAACAATTTAAAAATTATAGTTTTTATAAAAAACTTAAAAACTCCATAAAAATTGACGTCTAGGTAAAATTAACAAGGTAAAATACTCATTCATTTGAGATCCAATTCTTATTCGAATAAAACATTTGAAAATAGTTAAAATATTATGGTTTATGTAAATCTAAATTATTATTAACAATGAAAATTTAACTGCTGTGAACTCCAATTTACTTAATAACAATTTTTATTCAAACAAAGATATCGAAGACAATTAAAAAATTACAGTTTATGTTAAACTTTGTTATACCTTTCCATCAGGGATGCCGATTTATCTTACCCCCAAGAGTCGAAAATTTTGGCTTTACCCTCCTAGAATTTTGAAAAATGTAACATTACAGGTATACCCCCCTCACCCCCCCGAGCGAAGCGAGGCGGCTGGCACTTTGGCCTCACGTCTCTTTGTGTTTTTCGCCGAGCGAAGCGAGGCGGTAAATTTTATTTGGTTTTTTGGCGGCAAATTCAAAAAACTACCCCATAGCGCCCCCCCCCCCTAGAACATTTTTCAAAAACTACCCCCCTAGATCCGAAAAGCTTGGGCATCCCTGCTTTCCATAGAGGGCTGACTTCGCGATCGCTGACATAGCGGTCACAGACATCCGTAGAGAATATGTCGATTTCACCGAACCCTTCATTGACACCAATATTGTTATTCTGATCCACAAGAATAACGCCAATAATATCAACTCATTCAGTGATTTGGCCGATCAGACAAATATTAAATACGGCGCTGTCCTAATGGGCTCAACCTATTACCAGTTATCTCAAGCAACTGACCCGTTACTGTCCAAGCTCTATCGGCAAATCACAAACAACCCAGAAAACTTAGTGGTTAGCGTAAGGGATGGCGTGGAAAAGGTTAACAGCGCTGCCTATGCATTCATTGCTGAGAGGACTTACGCCGAATATATAACTGGAATCAATTGTGACCTCATTTTCATCGACGACAGCAATAATTACTTTCCCCGACAGTTCGCTATCGCACTGAATAAGGGCTCAAACTATACACAAATGTTTAATACAGCGATCAGACAAATGAGAGACAATGGTATGATTGAACGAATGAGGAACAGGTATTGGAAGAAGTGCGGTGTTGTCAATGGGGTTACTAATGTTGTAAGTATATACAGTACAACCTTTCTATAAGGCGCCTCGTTATAGTCCTTCCCTGGTTATATTTCCTCAAATGTTCAAGCCATCTTTATAGAAATAATATTAAAGTAACTTTGCTATAATCCCTGAACTTCTATGAAATAAACAAGGATTTTAGCCAGATTCGATTTGTATTATAAAATAAATTAATTTAATTAAACTTCTTAATTTTTCCCTTTAAAAGAACCCGCCTTATATCGAATATAATCATGGCCAATTAAATGGTTTTCTAGTGGACTTGGTCAAACACCTTTCAGCTGCTAGTGGTCTTGAGTTGAATCTTGGTCTATCTCATGATTCCAGTTATGGTCGGGTTGATAGCGACGGTAATATTAACGGATTGATTGGTGAAGTCTATAATAATGTGAGTAAAGACAAAATAGAAAATATTTATTATTATTAATCTTCAAAAAATTACCATGTCAATATTTTCCCATAGGAAGCAGACTTTGCCATCTCTGACCTCACAGTCACCGAAGAGCGCAGCCGTTTTGTAGACTTTACCGAACCTTTTATGGAGACCGGAATTGCAATTCTAGTCCATAAGAATAATGTCGAGAATATTACTTCTTTCCGGGATTTGGCCAACCAGTCAGTCATACAGTACGGTATGCTTTATGGGGGCGCCACAAATACCTTCTTCTCTCAATCAGACGATCCAACAATTCAGAAAATGTACAAGAATATGCAAAATTATCCTAACAACTATGTGAGAAGAAACATAGAAGGCGTGGAAAGAGCCAAGGCATTCCCTTTTGCATATATTGCTGAAAAGGCTTCCCTGGAATATATTACTGGAAAGGACTGTGACATCACTTATATTGTAGACAAAAACTTCCTCATTCCTCGCCAATACGCGATAGCTGTAAGGAAGAATTCAACTCACCTTGATAAATTGAATTCTGCGATTAGAGAATTGAAATCCAATGGACTGATAGACATATTGAGGAATAGGTATTGGAAGAAATGTGGAATTCTTAGCGGAGTAACAATCAGGGTAAGTGATTAAAAAATACTTAGTATTACCTTGATTAAATAACATATTCATTCAATGCAAAAGAGATGGCCAGTGGCTGACCTAATGTACGGCAAATTGGAAGGCTTTGTAGTCGACCTCATGAACGCCATGCGTTCCCATTTTGATTCTTCCCTTTATTTCACACCTGATAACAAATACGGCTCAGTTGACAAAGGTCACATAAATGGTATGCTTGGAGAAGTCTATAATTATGTAAGTTTGTGCTTGTAACAATATTTGATGGATTATTATACCAATAACATTATATTAAAGATTCGTTGTCTTGATAAAATAAATATTTTGATGTAACGTAATGTAAAATTCCAAATAGAACCTTGTTAATTTATAATAGAACTAGACTTTAAATAGAAAAATAAAACTCAATAATATTTCATACGTTTCCATAGAGGGCTGACTTCGCAGTGGCGGACATCACCATAACTGATGTTAGAAAACAATTCGTGGACTTTACCGAACCATTCGCTGAGACGGGAATCGCTGTTCTCATCCATAAGAATAACGCAAATAATATCACTTCGTTTAGTGATTTGACACAACAGTCAGCCATCAAATACGGAACAATAGCCAAGAGTTCCACTTTTGTACTCTTTTTCAACTCAACTGATCCCACTCTTCATGAAATGTATCGACAAATGACAGCAAACCCGGAAGTGTTTGTCAAGAATTATAAAGAAGGTATTCAAAAGGTAAAGACCAGTCCTTTTGCACTCATCGTTGAGAAAGGAATGGCTGAGTTTGTTCTTGGTGGCGACTGTGACCTCACTTTTATAGAAGATGCCAAACACAACTACCCTCGTCAATATGCAATAGCACTTCCCAAGAACTCACCCCATTTGGAAATGTTTAATTCTGTGATAAGAGAACTAAAAAATTCATCTATCAACAATATAATGAACAGGTATCGGAGAAAATGTGGTGTTCTCAAAGGAGTCACAGTTCTGGTAAGTCTCGAATTATTTTATAAAGAAACATGCATAACCAAAAATTATTTAGAACGCCCCATATTATAATATTTCATCTGGGCAAATTACTGGCTTTTCTGTTGATCTCATGGATGAAATCGCGTCAATCATTGGTCACAATTATACCCTGGACTTAGTTCACGACGGCAGGTATGGACAGGATGGCACACACGGAATGATCGGTGAAGTTTATCGGAATGTAAATTAAAAATTGACATTGCTTATGGCTTATTAATATCTCATATTTATATGGTTTATGAAACAGCTTGCTGATTTTGCAATCGCCGACATAACAGTAAATGATGAGCGCAAAAATTTTGTTGATTTCACCGAGCAATTTGCCCAAATGGAAACCGGAATTCTATTGCATAAAGACAATGCGGCTAATATCACCTCGCTCAGGGATTTGGCTCAACAGACAGACTTCAAATTTGGATGTGTAGAACACGGCTCGACATACCATCATTTTGCTAACTCTAACGACTCGACTATCTCTGAAATGTTCAGAACAATGAATAGCACGGGTAGTTTTACTAGAAGCCAATGGGAAGGGGTTCAAATGGCCAAGACAAGTCATTATGGGTTAATTTGCGAGGGATGGTTTGCAGAATATATGGTTGGACAGAACTGTAACTTGACTTATGTCTCGGATCCGGACATACAGTTCCATCGCCAGTACGCCATAGCACTGCCTAAAAACTCGCCACATATTCAGTCATTCAATTCAGCGATCAGTCAATTGAAGGCAAATGGAGTTATAGACAGACTTCGCAGCAAATACTGGGAGAGATGTGAAGACGATATTGTTGCAAGCTCACAATTAATTTCAGTTTAAATTAAGTTATTTTTTATATAATTGTTCTGGAATAAAATAGCAATTTAATTGAATTTATTAAAAATTTAATAATTTTTTTGATTCAAATTATTTAATTATTTGTCAAATATGTTAAAAATTTGTAAAAATATTAAACAATAAATTATAAATTTTAAATTAAATATCAACAACAAAATTTATCTTGCTAAAACAAAAAGTCTGAGAACTGCAAGTGAGGACATTTATAATTAATTTTCAATTTATGCAATTAGTTTAAAATTGTTTAACATAAGGGACAATAGCCAAGAGTTATTAAAACTGTAAGTTTTTATTTAAGAGTTAAAAAAACGCTTATGTGTTCTGAAAATGTAGAGGTACTGGCCACCATCCGATACTTACACTCCGTTGATAATATTCCAAGTTCAAATTTAAATTAATTTATTTTTTATGCAATTGCTTTAATTAAACAGAATTTTATTGAAATAAATTTTAAATCAACTTTTAAAGAATTTTTAGTCCATGTTATTTTGCTATTTGTCACTTTATTTTTCAGATGTGTTAGCTCAATAATTTTTTTTTTGAGTAAATTGCTCAAATTCTTGAGTCCTTCTTAATTTGACTTAACAATTACTCATTTGAATAATAGACTAGCAAAAATATTATTTATTTTTCGTTGTCCATTAATGGTGAGGGTGTATAACCCAAATACCCCGAGTTTATGAGGTCGCTGAATGACGTCACCATGCTCATCAATTTGTTTTGAAAGTATAAATTATTATTTCAATTTAATAATGAAATAAACTAGAAAAATCAAAATTGTTAAAAAAAAGTGTTTACACATTAATCTGTTTGTTGACGTCTGAGCGTTAAATTGAGGCCTTCCTCTTTTAATTGACCAAGAGCAAGGTTGTTCATTTTATTAAACTTGAATATAAAAAATTCTTATCTCTTATCTAATATTTTTTTTTATTCTTCTGATTTTAAATTGATTGAGCTAATTCCAAAACAGATAACTAAATATGATTCAGTTACAAAATATATTATTTACGAGCTTGGTCATCATTTTTAGTAAAAAAATAGTTCTAAAAAATAGAAAGTAAAGTATTATTGAAATTACTAATCAATCAATTAGTGTAAATACATTCGACCCTCAAAAATAAATTCAATGAATCTCTTTGTCTGAGTTCTGGGAAAGTTATCAGACATTTGTTATAAAATGTATGTGAAATATATTTTTCAAAAAATTATTTGATAAACAGTCAATACTATAGTTAAGGTCTAGAATTTTTATTCTTGTAAATTAATTCTAAGAGCCTTTGAGAAAATGTGGAAATTCATAGCATTGGCTATTGTTTTATGTATTTTTGTTACTGAGGGTCATGTGCTCAAAGGTGTAACAGTTCAAGTAAGCAAGATCATTTATGTATAAATGTAATTTTGTTAAACTTTATAATTTTAAATTATTAGCACCGACCTTGGTGGATGCAATTGAACGATGGCAAAATGGAAGGCTTTACTGCCGATCTGATCAAAGAGATCGCAAAAATCGGTGGCTTTAACTATACTCTTGAGTTGACTCCAGACGGGAGATATGGCGTAGTTATCAACAATACTATGACCGGAATGGTTGGTGAAGTCGCTAATGAGGTATTATTAGCTAGAGCAAAATTAATATTCAAAATAAATACCAACACATAAAATAAATTAAAATATTAGTTTTAATTTAAAGTACAAGATACTTTTCTTGTAAGTCCACAATAGAGGTATTGCCGAAAGTTTCGATAACTACTTTTATATTTATCAAGGCAAAATAGCAAATGAAGACTGTCGGCTATTCCGACACTGTTCTCAATTTGTTATGGACTTATAAGATAAGTATCTTGTTCTTTTAATGACTTACAAAGTTTTAAGATCAATTTTAAAATTCTCATCCTTTCATAGAGGGCTGACTTCGCGATCGCGGACTTAACTATTACTGACAAACGCCGAGAATATGTCGATTTCACTGAACCCTTCATTGAGGAAAATAACAACTTGGTCATTCTAATCCATAGGAATAATGCCAATAATATCAGATCATTCAGTGATTTGGCCGATCAGACAGCCATCCAATACGGCTGTGTTCGAGGTGGTTCAACCAATCAACTGATATACGAATCAACTGATCCTGTATTCACAAAAATGTCTCAGTATATGAGAAACAACTCAGATAATCTTGTAACCAACTTGTACACGGAAGGCGTGGAAAGGGTCAAGAGCACTCCATACGCAGCAATTGTTGAGAAAACATTCGCCGAATATATTACAGGAATCAATTGTAACCTAACGTTCATCGATGACACGGAGCGTAACTTTCCCGTAGCGTTCGGTATCGCACTGAATAAGAACTCAAACTATACCCAAATGTTTAATACAGCGATCAGACAAATGAAATCCTCCGGAATTATAGATATAATGAGGAACAGGTATTGGAAGAGATGTGGATCTCTTATCGGAGTTACACTTAGAGTAAGTAAATGACAGATAATTTTAATATAAATGAATAAAATTATTATTGAATGCAATAGCACTGGCCTATGGCTGACCTTATATCTGGCAAACTTGAGGGCTATGCAGTGGACATTATCAAGTTGATTTCAGGCCAGGGCGATGGCTTTGATTATTCGCTTTATTTTGAACCTAACAATAGATACGGTCGAATTGACAATGGTACAATAAGTGGCATGCTTGGAGATGTCTATAATGGTGTAAGAGTTCACTTTAAATCATATTTAAAATTAACCCAGTATTTTTTGTCAATTGGGATCAAAGTAAACTTGGTATTTTAGTACTTTATTATATCAGGGATGCCAAAGTGGGGGTTGATCGCTGATATTCCCAAGAGTCTAAATTAACATTACAGGTTTACCTTTCCTTCCCCCCAACCGAGCGAAGTGAGACTAACCTTGGTGTATACAATACAGAATTAGTGAAACTAAATTGAGTAATAATTGCTCCAATCAAATAGAGGGCTGACTTCGCAGTGGCCGACATAACCGTAACTGATGTTAGGAAACAATTCGTGGACTTTACCGAACCATTCGCTGAGACGGGAATTGTTGTTCTCATCCATAAGAATAACGCAAATAATATCACTTCGTTTAGTGATTTGACACAACAGTCAGCCATCAAATACGGAACAATAACAAAGGGCTCGACTTATTCCCTGTTCGCCAATTCAACTGATCCCACACTACAAGAGATGTTAAGACAAATGAATGCAAACCCAGAAGTGTTTGTCAGCAATTATAAAGAAGGTATTCAAAAGGTAAAGACCAGTCCTTATGCCCTCATCGTTGAGAAGGGAACGGCTGAGTTCGTCACTGATGGCGACTGTGACCTCACTTTTATAGAAGATCCCAATCACAACATCCCTCGTTATTATGCAATAGCCTTGGCCAAAAACTCACCCCATTTGGAAATGTTCAATTATGCAATTAGGGAATTGAAAACTGAAACAACAATGAACTGGATAGATAATGTTGCGAAAAGGTATCGCAAGCAATGTGGAGTTCTCAAAGGAGTTACTATCAAGGTAGCTCATAAATTTTTATTTTACAAAGTTAATAGACTAAAATAATTATTTTTAGCTCGAACCTTATTCTATGAATACCGATTCATCTGGTAAAATTAGTGGCTTTACAGCTGACCTAATGAATGAAATTTCCACAATAATTGGTAAAAATTATACCCTGGAATTTGTTCGCGACTTCATGTATGGAAGGGATGGTAACAATGGAATGATCGGCGAAGTTAATCAAACAGTAAGTTAAATACAGTCAAACCTAGATTTTATCTTTTGAGTGGTTCAGACAAGTTCAAGGATTATAAACAGTTGGGGATTATAACAAGGTTATAGCAACATTATTTTCAATGAGAGTGATTTGAACAATTGAAGGGCTATAACCAGGGAAGGATTATAATAAAGGGGATTATAACCAGGTTTGCCTCTATTCTCAATTGAGGAAGTCTAACTCAGGAATGACTACAAAAAGGGATATTATAATGGGGTTTTATTGTATTGAAATTTCTTATTAGATTATTTCTACTAGTAACGACTTTTTTTTATGCACCAGCTTGCTGATTTTGCACTCGCCGACCTTACAGTAACTGACTATCGCAAAAATTTTGTTGATTTCACCGAGCCATTTGCTCAAATGGAAACCGGAATTCTCTTGCATAAAGACAATGCGGCTAATATCACCTCGCTAAGAGATTTGGCCCAACAGACAGATTTCAAGTTTGGATGTGTCAAAGATGGCTCCACACATCATCATTTTGCTAACTCTAACGACTCGACTATCTCTGGAATGTTCAGAACAATGAATAACACAGGTGCTTTTATTAGAAGCCTGTGGGAAGGCGTTCAAATGGCCAAGTCAAGTCGTTATGGATTAATTTGCGAGGGATGGTTTGGTGAATATATGGTCGGACAGAACTGTAACTTGACTTATGTCTCGGATCCGGACATACAGTTCCATCGCCAGTACGCCATAGCACTGCCTAAAAACTCGCCACATATTCAGTCATTTAATTCAGCGATTAGTCAATTGAAGGCCAACGGAGTTATTGACAGAATTCGTAAAAATTATTGGAAGACTTGTGAGCAATAAGCAACATGCTCACTATTTAATTATTCAATGACAAGTTTACACTAAATAAAAAAGAACTTGTTAATTGAAATTTAATTGATTTCAAATGTATTTATAATTAATGTTCCTATATTTGGAAAATGTGAATCCATCATAATTTTGGTTATTTTTAAAAATAAACGAGCATTTATTATTTTAATGACAATTATAGAATCTGCTTGTATTTTAAAAATGCTCAAGCTTCAAGACCTCATTGGTGATTTTAGCATAAGGATGAACAAATATATTGTATATTTAATTATTTAGGTTATAAAATGTCTCATTAATTAATACACATGTCTTAAATTAAAATAACTGTAACTGATATGCGCATGCAATTTATACTTTATAAATCTCTATAAATTCATGTATGTTTGCACTATATCGAATGACTTTCATTTTTTCCAAGTAGCTAGTACCAATTCTCTTTATAATATTTAATAGTCCTTTGGAATAAACCTCACATTACTTGGTCACCATGCAGAATCTAGCTGTACTACATTTATAACTTATACAGTATAAGTATTCGTAAAGGCAACCCAGCACTTGTCACCTAAAAACAAAGTAACCCTTTGAGCCCTGGTTAGATAAATAGACAGTAATGTATTACCAATCAATTAGAGTAAATATTTTCGACTTTCAAAAGTGAATTCAATGAATCTCTTTGTCTGAGTTCTGTGAAAGTTATCAGACATTTGTTATAAAATGTTTTGGAAAAGTATTTTTAGAAAAATCATTTGAAAAACAGTCACAAATAAGGCGTAAAATTTGTGTTCTTGCAAATTAATTGAAACAATTTAAGAAAATGTGGAAATTCATAGCATTGGCTATAGTTTTATATGTTTTGGAGACTGAGGCACATGTGCTCAAAGGTGTAACAGTTTATGTAAGACAAGATCATTTATCTAGATTTCTATTAATTTTTTATAATTTCAAATTTTCAGAACATACCTTGGGTAGAATTAAAAGATGGCGAAATGGAGGGCTTTAGTGTGGATCTGATCAAAGAGATCGCAAAAATCAGTGACTTTAACTATACTCTTGAGTTGACTCCAGACGGGAGATATGGCGTATTTGTCAACAATACTTGGAATGGAATGATTGGTGAAGTCCATAGTGAAGTATTATTAACAAGAGCAAAATTAATACATGTAGCTCTTAATGTTAAAAGACTTCGATTTAAGTCAAAACTCTATATAAGACAATGAATTTGAGAGACCCGTCAGTTGTCCAAAATCGGGGTCTGACTGCACCAAGATTACAAAATTAAATTCTCATTCTTTCATAGAGGGCTGACTTCGCGATCGCGGACTTAACTATTACTGATAAACGCCGAGAATATGTCGATTTCACTGAACCCTTCATTGAACACAACTTGGTTATTCTAATCCATAGGAATAATGTCAATAATATCACATCATTTAGCAATTTGGCCGATCAGACAGACATCCAATACGGCTGTCTTCGAGGTGGTTCAACCTTTGCTTCGATGCTTGAATCAACAGATCCTGTATTCGCCAAAATGTCTCAGTATATGACAAACAACCTAGATAATCTTGCACCCACATACATGGACGGGGTGGAAAAGGTCAAAAGCACTACTTATGCTTTTATTGTTGAGAAAACATCGGCCGAATATATTACAGGAAATGATTGTAACCTAACGTTCATCGAAGACAATGACCGAAACTTTGGCCGAAAGTTTGGTATCGCACTGAATAAGAACTCAAACTATACCCAAATGTTTAATACAGCGATCAGACAAATGAAATCCTCCGGAATTATAGATTTAATGAGGAACAGGTATTGGAAGAAATGTGGAGTTCTTACGGGGGTTACCATTAGAGTAAGTCATTGACAGATATTTTTAATGTAAAATAATTAAATAAAATTATTATTGAATGCAAAAGAGATGGACTATGGCTGACCTCGTGCTGGGCAATTTCGAGGGCTTTGCAGCCGACCTCATTAGAGAGATATCTGACCATCATAAACTCTTTAATTTTAGGATTTATTTCTCACCTGATAATAAGTACGGCGACGTTGATAATGGTCGAATAGATGGCATATTTGGAGAAGTTTATAATCAAGTATGAATTTACTCTTACTGAATTTTAAAAATGTACAAGTTAGGAAATTTTCCTACAATTAGATTATAAACCTAATCTAATTGCAGATTTTCACTAAATTTACGAGTAGTAAAAATTTACAAGTAGGAGTGTAGTATATAGTTTTGTCGTTCTCCCCCGCCCCCCCCCCGCGGAGAGAAATGGGGCTGGTTCTAGCCTATAGAGATATGCCTTCGAGAGAGATGGGGATGGAAAGATATTTGAGAATTCAAAATTATGCTTTCGGAGTGCAACCGAAAGTCCTCAATCGAGAGGTTCTACTCTCCCCTTTGGTTATCCCTATATTAGATTAACTGATATTTGACACATTCACACAGAGGGCTGATTTTGCGGTCGGACCCATATTAGTAAGCGATGTGCGGAAGCAATTCGTAGACTTTACCGAACCATTCGCTGAGACGATAATTGTTGCGATCATTCATAAGAATAACACAAATAATATCAATTCGTTTAGTGATTTGACACAACAGTCAGTCATCAAATTCGGAACATTAAAGAAGAGCTCCGCCCGTTCCCTATTCGCCAATTCCACTGATCCAACACTACAAGAAATGTATCGTCAAATGATAGCAAACCCTGAAGTATTTGTTTCGGACTTTGAAGAAGGTGTGCAAAGGGTAATCACCAGTCCTTTTGCACTCATTGTTGAGAAGGTAGTTGGGTTTCCCCCTGATGGCTACTGTGACTTAACTTATCTAGAGTATCGCTATCATCCTCATCAAATAGCAATAGTCTTAGCCAAGAACTCACCCCATTTGGAACTTTTCAACTCTGCGATAAGAAAATTGAAAAATGATACAGGATTGAACAAGATACAAAGTATGGCGAATAGGTATATCAAAAAGTGTGGAGTTCTCAAAGGAGTTACTGTTTTGGTATTTCATAAATTTTTATATTAAATAGTTAAGTTATTTATAAATTAATACCCCTTTAGAATGAGCCATATTCTATGATTACCAACTCATCTGGTCAAATTAGTGGCTTTTCTGTTGACCTCATGAATGAAATCACATCAATCATTGGTAGCAAATATACCCTGGAGTTAGATCACGATGGTCAATATGGACGAGATGGTAGACATGGAATGATCGGTGAAGTTTATAGAGAGGTAAAAAATTGTAATTGCTGATCGCACAATCTAGATGCTAATCTTATTTATGAAATAGCCTGCTGATTTTGCAATCGCAGACATAACAGTAAATGATATTCGCAAACAATTTGTCGATTTCACCGAGCCATTTGCCCAAATGGAAACCGGAATTCTCTTGCATAAAGACAATGCGGCTAATATCACCTCGCTTAGGGATTTGGCTCAGCAGACAGACTTCAAGTTTTTATGTGTCAAACATGGCTTCACATATTCTCATTTTGCTAATTCTAACGACTCGACTATCTCTGAAATGTTTAGGGTAATGAATAACACGGGTAGTTTTGTTAGGAGCCTTTCGGATGGTATTGACATGGTTAAGTCAAGTCGTTATGGATTAATTTGCGAGGGATGGTTTGCTGAATATATGGTCGGACAGAACTGTAACTTGACTTATATCGCGGATCCTGATATACAGTACCCCCGCCAGTACGCCATAGCACTGCCTAAAGACTCGCCATATATTCAGTCATTCAATACAGCGATCAGTCAATTGAAGGCAAATGGAGTTATTGACAGAATTCGTAGGAATTATTGGAAGGCTTGTTAACAATAAGCAATTTGCATGCTCATTTATTAATTATTCAAGGAAAAGTGTAACCAAAAATGAAAAGATCTTATTTATTGAAAATGAATTGATAACTAATGTATTTTCAATTGATTCATATATTTGATTCATCAATGCTTATTTTAATTACAACTACTATCTCCTTGAATCTATAGCTTCCAGATCTGCTAGATTAGCAAGGAAACTTCTTGATTTGTGGTTTAAATAATGCACTACCTTGATAACGATTATCAATGATAATATATTTGATTATTTTATTTTTAAAAAGAACCTAGAAGTCCTACTTGTATTTCAAACAAACTATTTGTGCCACAAATAGATAAATATACTTAAATAAAGTAAAGTATTAGAATTAACAATCAATTAGAGTAAATACGTTCGACCCTCAAAAGTAAATTCAATGATTCTCTTTGTCTCAAATTATCAGAAATTTCTTATAAAGTGTAAGAAAATTTTTTTATCCAGAGCCTTTTGGAATGAAATTATTATATTTGAGAAAATGTGGAAATCCATAACATTATTTACTATAGTCTTGTGTCTTATGTAGAACCAGGCACATGTACTCAAAAGAATGACAGTTTTTGTAAGACAAGACCATTTTCAAAAATATTGAGTACATTTAATTTTGTTAAATTTGACTATTTCAATTTAACAGAACCGACCATGGTTAGAGTTTAAAGAAGGCACATTGGATGGTTTTACCATAGATCTAATCAAGGAAATTACAAGGATTGGTGGCTTTAACTATACTCTTGAAGTAACTCCTGACGGAAGTTATGAGGCAATAGTCAACAATTCTATCAATAAAATAATAGGTGATGTTCACTATCAGGTGAGATTAGCAAGTATAAAATGTTAAACATGGCACCACACCAAAAGTATTAACATACAAATTGATTCATTCATTTATTATACTGAAAATTAAAAGATTACAGTTTTTAAGATCATTTTGCTAATTATAACGACTCGATTATCTCTGAAATGTTTAGAATAATGAACAATACTAGTAGTTTTGCCATGAACACTTTCAAATGGTCGAATCAAGTCGTTATGGATTAATATGCCCGAGAATGTTTGCTGAAAATATGGTCGAACAGAACTGTAACCTGACTTATGTCCCGGATCCTGACATAAAGCTTCATAGGGAGCACTCCATAGCTATGCCTAAAGACTCGCCATATATTCAATCATTTAATTCAGTGATCAGTAGAGACGATGGAAAAGGAGGAATATTGTTGCCTCGCTCACCTAATATTTTGAATTTAACAATGAAAATCAGAGC
>JAQGCS010001159.1:0-15272 GCA_034702105.1 Fuscozetes fuscipes
GTTGTTGGAGTCGATGGTTGGGTCGTCTGATGTGTTGTTGGAGTCGATGGTTGGGTCGTCTGATGTGTTGTTGGAGTTGAATGAGTTGTCCTATGACTCGAAGGCTTTGTTGTCTTTTGAGTGTCGGGCGTTTGTGGTGTGCTTTTAGTGTAAACTTTCGTTGAAGACTTGAAATGTGTCTGAGTGTGTGTCTGATGTGTTGAGCCATCAGGAGTTGAATTATTGGTCGATTGTCTGTCCGTCACATTATTTAAAACAGTTGTTTCCGGAAACGGAAAGGTAAACGACGAGGCGCTATCTGTCCCATAAAGTACAATTAGCTAGATTATCTATATTTTGGATGCTTTAACACTCAATACCTTTCCTCTCATTTGTGTTTTCAATCAAATTAAAGCAAAAAATGACTAAAAATAAAGAAATTCCAAACTTTTTCATCATTTTGTTTAAGTTATGATCGAATTGAATTCAAAATGAGAAATGAATGGGAATACTCCCACAGCACAGGTTCTATACCTTTAAATAGCTTTCAATACAATCAATGGAATGCCCGCAAAGACTAACAATAGTTGATTCTTATCTCATAAATGAATACAATCTTTTTTTATTGATTAAAAATTAAATAAATGCCAGAAATGTTCGAAATGTTAATCAATTATTCAATAGTTTCATCACTTTTTGGAATAAAATTAGAATTTGATTAAAATTTCAAACCGAATGTCGGAATCATTTTTAATTATATAATTCATTAATTATTATAAAAATATTAAAATAAGACTTATTAAGGATATTAAAGATATTAAACTTAAAAATATTAAACTCTAATTGAATAAAATAACAATAAATTTGTTCATTAATCTAATGATAAGAGATCTATGATTTGTTGAAAATTTACTTCTGAGCTGATGACGAATCAGGAACTGGTTGCGAATCGTCGGCGTCTTCAGTCTCAGGAATGACAACTGTACTGCTGGCCTCACTTTCGTTTGCTGAGAGGTCACCCGTAAGACCAGATTCATTCAAATCGTCGAACAGACCTTCGAATACGTTTTGATCAGTTAATTGTTCGTTGACTCGTTGTATAATTTCCTCATCCTTTTCATCATTTACTGAGTTTTTATTTTCTTCGTTTACTTCTTCGATGGTATTTTCAGCCATGTCTTCATTATTATCATTCATTTGATTATCATTTTGAAAATTTCCGTAAAATCTCGTGAAACCAATCAAAGTAATAATGTATAGAAAAAAGGAGAGACTACTTGTTCCTATTACAAAACTTGTTAAATACCAATGGTACATGTAATATCGAAGACCAGACAGGGCAGCTGTTATTTTCAGAATAGTGGGTGGATAAATCTGTACATCTCTGGCTTCAAATTCAATCACAGCCTCAATGGTGGGGCCCACTCCTGAATGACTTCCTTCAACGAAATTAGTTATCAGCTCAATAGATATGTGTTGAGTTTCCTCTTTGAAGCCCATCACATAGAATGGCCAGTATAATAGCAAAAAGATAGCTCTGAGGGCTGCGCTTTTGTATTTAAGACCCGTTGGTTTGGCCATATTTAACGCAGTGTTTCGTTTTTGATCAAATAGTGTGAGTCTGACCATAAACATGCCCTGAGACCAATTCACTTCAGATTCCGGCAGAAATAAATCAATGCTAAAGTGATAAGTTTGTCCTCTCATTAATTCAGGAGTCCTGCCCTCAGTCAGAGCCAGTTTTGCGATCGGGATTTTACACGAATTGCCGATAATTTTGAAATCACAGGTCGAGTCGTATTGAATGTAAACATCTTTTAATGTGGTCACTGACGGGATGTACATATTGTAGAACAATATGTATATAAAGATAGACATCCAAACCACTGCCCACGTGCTGACCCACAACTGAAGTAATGTTAATGTTATTCGGTAGGTCAAGTTTAACAATTGATTGTTCCGGATTGTCTCAAATGCGATATTAAAGAGATCGCCCACTGCCCACTCATTGGCATCCATTTTTATGATCACAACTATATGCAAAGGGATTAAAATGAACTGAAACGAGGAAATTAGTGAACAAATTCAGTGAATGAAATGTCATTTCACTTTTAATGTCTATTATTTGTAAACAACTGTCAGATGTGTTGCTATGACAACGACGTTATGCGGAAAACACGTTTCCAATTAAAAGGACGTAAAAATTCATGTGAATTAGCTAGACGTTTTTACTTCCCTGTTTAAATTCAAATTTGAATAATTGGTTAAACAAATTTTAAACACTACTTAAAAAGGATTAAAATTAAATTAAATTAATTTATTTTAATTTATTTCAATTAATTCCAATTTAAACATGTTACAGTGTATTTAGATATGTTTAAAAATATATTCATTTTATTATTGAATCTTTAAATATTTAAATATACAAGGCACAAATCTCCCAAACAATAAAAATTACTAGCTTTTAAGAATAAATTAGCCAACAATATACCAAGGTACCAAGGTAAAATACAGCGAGGGGGTATGCCTGTAATGTTAAATTTTCGAAAAATTCTAGGGGGGGGGGATAATCGCAAATTTTTGGCTCTAGGGGGATATTTCGTCTATCTCCTCTTGACAATCCCTGCTATTAATAATGACTGTGTTTATTAAGCGATTTTATGAAGAATCGATTGAGTATCTTGTTACTCTCTTAAGAGTTTTATAACTTAGATATATCCAAACTTGTAAACATAGCAGAGGATAGTACATATTTTTATAATACATATTTTGTCAAATTGATCTCGCAAATTTTTAAAAACTTTGTTTAGGTAATGTCTTTTGCCGATGCTTGTTGAAATTGATTTAAAATATCAAAGTTAATGTTAATTTCTTATAAATAATTAGTGAATAAGTCTGTAATGCATTTGATTTTGAATATAATGCTGTCTATACTTATAAATAGTGATTCCTGTGATTAAAGCAATTAAAGTGATGGCAAAAGTCACTAGAATTAAGATTTTTGAAATACTCGGATCACTCAATGATTTATGAGCTCGATGATTGTGTTCACTCATATAATGAAATGTTTCGGAATAATTATTAGGCGTTGAGTTGAAAGAAGAATTCAAATCATTGTTAAATGTGTTTGTGGTGAGTAATGGCCGCACATTATATTCTGATTGATTTTTATTTAAAATCGTTGTACTATTATCTGTGAAATTGTAATTTTGCTCAATCTCTTCAAAATTAGGATCGGGTTCTGTAGTGGATCGGGTTATAGAGGGACAGTCTCTCTCATCACTACCAAAGGGGCAATTAGAATATTGATCACATTCGAGGCGGTTGTAAATGCAGATCTGTTGTCCGCCGTCACATCTGATAGTATTTTGGTGGCCACAGGTCTTATTCCAAATGTCTGGTAAATAATTTGCAAGTTATAACTTTTTATTGAAATAAATAATATATGAATGGAAATAATACCATTAAAAGCAGTTATAATGAAAGTAAATTCTGAGAAACTGTTGTTTCCGGTATTGAACACAATTTCGATACGATTTTGAAATATTGTTAAACTTTTTGATTGATTGTTATGACACCACTTAAACCTGTTGTCCAATAAGATGTAATCCTCGCAGTTATCACTTGTGAGCGATATTTGTGCGATCGTCACAATAAACCCAATAGCCTTTTGAGCAATAATTTGAGCACGACACTTTTGATTTGGTTCTGTTTTGCCATTATTTGAACGAAGAATGAGTGACGAATAGCTCTCAGAATCGCTGACTATTATTCTTCGGTCGGAGTTCTCACTGCAGTCATATTGTATCGAATCTGTATATTATAAGTATAATTATTTTTCGAATAAATTCCAATGTATTACTTACAAGTGATGTAGGTTGATTTTACACAATTTATAAAAAACAAGACTAGGTAAAATTGCAAAATTCTTGATAGAACTGAAGCCATCTTTTATTTAATTAATTTATCCATTTATGTGAAAAGTGTCAAAATTAACACAAAGTCATCAAAAATGAATGACTTTATATCTATTGCTTTATTTTTATCCAAAGTTATGGTAATTATCAGATTATTTGTGAATTATATCGCAAACCAATTATTTTTGTGATTAAAAACAAATCATATTGACTTTACTTGGTACTAAAATTTTGGAATAAGAGAATTTTTAATCAATAAAAATATTTCCAATTTATATCGATTAAAGTAATTGGTTTTTCCTTTTAAATAAACTATTTAAAGCTATTTATTTGAACTTGGTCAAATATTGTACTATGAATACATTAAATAAGTAGTATTTAATCAAACGAAAGTATAGTCTTTTGAATAGGAATCTAAAAATGAAAACACTCTTTAAAATGAAATGAATCGAATAATTATAAGCATGCAATTATTGTTTATCATAAACAATAACCATTGGCAATGGTTATGACTAAATGAGAAACTCAAATAATCCTTGAAATTATAGACACCCACTAATTGTAATACCGGTTTATATGTTTTATGATGAATCATACATTACAAGAGGATATTAATTATATGCGATTTCCCTCAAGAATTCCATTTTTACAGCTTTAATGATGTTTGAAATTCCTATTCAATACAATACTGTATATCTTGCATGCAATCAATCAGTGCTATTATTAAGTTCTAAATAAATAGACATGTATCTTTTATTTAAAGGAGAATTATATTTGCCACACCTTGGACAACCTGAGTGAAATTAATGTTAAATGATGAATTAGGTTACCCTTATAACTGATGAGGATTGCGAGAAAGTAACCCAAACTGGTCTTCACTAATAATAATGTAATCAAATAATGAGTCAGTTTTTTACTTCAATTCTTTAATTAAAAATTGTTCTTAGAATTCATATAATCTGTTTACAGTATTTTTAATTAGTGATAGGAATTAAAATTGAGTTAAAAACCATTGAAAATAATTATTATTCAGATAATTAACTCAAAGCATTATATCCAGTGTTATCTCGTCTTCTTTTAACGCACATATAGGCGCCTAAACCCAGTAAAATTACTCCAATAAGACTTCCAATTACTGTTAGGGCTATTATTCCGGGTTTCATTCCGGGAGAAGGGACCGGTGCTTTCGTAGTGGTACTCGGTTTAGCAGTTGTTGTAGTCTCCGGTACTTTTGTTGTAGTCGTAGGCTGAGTGGTAGTAGTAGTTGTGGTGGTAGTGGTGGTAGTGGTGGTAGTAATTGGAGAGACTGTTGTCGTTGGTGTGCTGCAACCAATTTCATCCTCACCATTGGGACAGTTGTTGTGATGATCGCATTTGAATTGTTTGGAAACGCATTCATCGGAAGAGGAATAACACTTCAAATCACTGTTGGAAGGACACCACCGTTTGATAATAGTGGTGGGTGCTTCAAATACATTTCATCATTAAATACATTTTAATTTAATTTTTTTAAATAAATAATTTAAAACCTTTGTATGGAGTGATGACAAGTCTGAAGGATGAGTTACTATCACTTCCAGCATGGAATATCAAATCGATGTCACTTATTCCAAATGATATTCCCTTGTCATCGGTTTTGTCAGAGCACCATGTTATATTTGATGCGCCATTACTTATTTGGATGAAATCATCGCAAGACTTGTTATTATTATTTCCAATAGAAATATAATCGATGCCAATAACTAATCTCTCCGATGATGAGAATCTTACGACGCAATTGCTTTGATTCAAATGTATGGAACTTGGTAACTCTAGAATTGCAGGTGGAGTTCCTTTATTTGAATCGGCCATCAATTGAATGACTTCCGCCACTTCTTTATCACAATAATCGCTCAAATTGTCTGTTAAGTCATCAAAGAAATCAAAAATTAGTCACAAACACACACACACACAAACACACACACACACACACACAAACACACACACACACACACACACACACACACACACACACAATGCAAGAGTGTTACTCACATGAGTTATAACCAGAATTTGGTTGTAATTGGATACTATTGTTTTTGGTGATAATGTGTGGATTTGAAGTTTGGAGACAATCCTTTTCGTCGGTTCCATTCTCACAATTGTTAAGTCCATCGCAACGGAAAACTTCTGAAATACAATTCAATGGATTCGAGGGCTGACAACTGAAGGGCGCAGAAGTCAAACACTTGTGTCCGCTCACAGATTCTAAAAGATATTAAATCTTTAATTATATAAAGAATTGTGAATTAATTTACTTTCAAAGGGAGTGACCACTAGTTTGAAGTAAATACTGTTATTAGAGACCGAATTGAATGCGATTTCGAGACTCGACTTCTCAAATATCAATGTTTTAGCGTCGGATGAGTCACACCATTGAATAATTGGCGAAGAATCAAATTCAATGTTATTATCACAGCTTTTATTGAGACCATTACTAATCGATAAGTTATGGACAGTCACTATGAGGCCGTCCACTTGTGCTGAACTAACTATTCTGATAACACAAGACTTTGGCATTTGTTCAGAAGATTCCAAAATAAGTGATGCGTCAAATGGCGGCTCTTTCTTCACTTCGATTTCAGGGTTCATACAAACCTCAGATCCGATTTGATCTGAAGATACGAATTAAGATAAATAAATGGTTAAGAAATTATATAAAAGTAATGTGCGATTCAATTGTTATTACATTTGAAATAAGTGGCTAAACATTGTCCGCAACCGATGGCCACAAATGCCAACAGAAATGCATTGAATTTAATGGAAAACATTTGACTTCTTGTCAACGATTTGTCGCAAAATAAATGTTAGAAACGGAACAGAAATACAAATAATTTTGGCTTCAATTCAACAGTTATTGTGTTTATTGCGTTTAGTTTAGAGTGAAATCAATAGTCAAATAAAGTTGTGATAAAATGTTATCTTTTCAATAGTGGTGTTTAGAGACCGACTCATAGCTGAGAATTACTTTTTATTCACTTATATTAATAACATTTGTTTCTCAATATTCAAAACAATATATAGAAAGTCATATAAAACCAGACTTTAAACCAAACTCTTCTCTAAACTGACGACTCTTTCATTCGATATCAATGTTTTGATCAAATATTTTAACTCTTATTTCATAGATCTCATGATTGGTTGCAATTAAATGTTTTCATAGTCACTATAAGTGAGCACAATTTTTGCTATGTTTATGTTAACCCCTATCCAACTAATAGACTATTTAATTGGATTTATGTGAAGGACAAAACTTTCGCTTCTATTTGTGTTCCTTATTCAATAAGACACTGTCTTTCCATTGACCCATCTCATTCTGTCTCAGACGAGAATCCATTTGTATTAGTTTTGGTCAAAATTATTCCTTCGGCTTCAACAGTTTAACCATGTCTCAAGTTCAAGGTCAAGGAATATATGAAGAGCATGCGTAGTCTTTTAAAAAATTCTATTGTTTGATGAACTTTCATAGTGGACATAGAAAAAGTACAATAAAACCATTTACTGGAAATCAATATTGAGATCTCATTTTTATGTTTCTTTTATATGTTTACATTTTGTTCTAACGAATAGACATCTGTTTCTCATATATATCATGCATAAAGATTGAGGTACAACTTTATTTCAAAACTACATTAAAATTTAGTAATGGGTTCGAGATTATTTAAAAAGTAATATTTTCATGTATGACCTCTATGTCCACTATGAAAGTTCCTCAAACAATAGAAGTATGGTCATGCAAAAGTACCTAAAAAAGTAGGCCTAAACAGAAGAACATTTCTGAAGAACCGAATTCCCTAAATTGACCCCAACTTTGATAATTTAAACAACTGGAGTTAAACTAAATGGTACTAGATTGAACTCATGTGGTTTTAAACCAAATTTAGACTTAAATGACGACTAAATTTATATTTTATTACTCCTTTCAAACCTTAATAGACATTTAGACCCAATGTAGTCAAACATTTCAAAACTTTATCTAATTTAACTTAAACTAACTAAGTATTAACTTGGTGATTATGAAATTAGTTGAAATATGTTATTAAACTAATCGATGTATTAATGGTATGATTCACACATTTTTAATCAATAAGACTTTTATTTTCGAGTCAATCGATGGATGTCTTGAGTATGAAAAGTGAGACCGAATTCTGAATCGAACCCAAAGTGAGGACAACACTAATGTTTTACTTTCTCTTTAATTAATGCTAATATAGATTACATTTACTCCGATTATTGCCACGCATTTTACAAATCAAATATTGAACTTGATTTCCATTAGAGACGAGGTACAAATCAGATATGAGCAAAATTCTTGCATATTTTTCAGGCCAGATAAATTTGAGTGCAACTTTGTGATAGCTTAAAATTTCAGATCAAATTAAACCATGTTAAACTTATTAGAAATCTACATAAACACCTTTTCGTAACATTAGTTATTGCTGTTAACCTTTTACGTAATTTAACTTAATTAATTAATTAACTGGAAACTTATGGCCCCCTATTTTTGGACTTTATGGCCACCACTTTGGCCATCACCACTGGCCGCCACCACCAGGCGAAGTAAACAAGGATATCATAATTCCAAGGGTTTTGACTGATCCCCATCACTGCCCCACAGGAGATAGTCTACAGTGAAAAACCTTGATAATCACATATTCCAGCAACTTTTCACATTGTTGCTGAGGTTCCAGGGGTGGCCAAGGGGGATCAACTGATTACCCCCTAGAGTCGAAAATTTGGCATTATCCCTCCTAGAATTTTTGAAAAATTTAACATTATAGGTATACCCCCTCCCCTCGGCTTGTATTTTACCTTGGTCCCCCTTTGTGTTTTTTGCCGAGCGAAGCAAGACGGCAATTTTTTTAGCGCCAAATTCAAAAAATCCCCCTGTAGAAATTTTTTGAAAAAATAACCCCTAGACCCACTCTAGAGCCGTCGACCTTGGTCACCCCTGTTGAGGTTCCGATAATTACAGTTTAACTCATACTAAACCCCTGTATCAGTGAGAGCAAGACTTAAATTCAATATGATAATGTAACTTTTAATACGACCATCACATTGAAAATATATAAACACCTTGGTTTTAAAAGTATACGTTAAACGAAAGACACAAACCCCTTGCATTTATGCCTTTTTAATATAAACAAAAGCCATTATAATTAAGTTTAAGTGAACTGTGAATAAAGCGCTTAAATTAAAAGTTTTAATTTGATTAAAAGGAGATATTCTGATGAAGATAAAGTGCTCTGGGTAAAATTTCACGCAAAAGGACTCGGATATTATGAAATTGGACTGCATTTCAAAAAAGAGGTTATCAATGAAATTACGCCGACAATGCTAAAAAATTGTATTCTTGGTTAGATAGGTCTAAATAATAGAGTAAAACGCTGTATCGAAACAAAAGGCAATCATTTTCAATAAAAATTGTTCAATATTTTTATTCTAATAGATACATTTTCGCGTACGAGTTCAATTGTATCTCTCTCATATTGGGGTTGACTATGACTTTAACTGTATTTTATTTGTAAAAGTGGTGATTTGTTTTGATAAATAATACTATTTGTAAGTAAATACTAGAAATGTTTAGGTACATTTCTAATAAGTTTAACATGCTTTAATTTGATCTGAAATTTTAAGCTATCACAAAGTTGCACTCAAATTTATCTGACTCGAAAAATATGTGAGAATTTTGCTCATATCTCATTTGTATTTCATAATTGATTAATTGATATTCATTTTAGTTTTATATAATGAAAATAAATATTTTATTTGAATCACATTTTTCTTAATTTTTAACAATAGTTTTGCAATTTTAAAATCGATTGTTTGCACTCATAAGTGACAATCAATCGCTTCTCACTCAAAGGCATTCAACAAAACAAAATAAAACTAAATAATCGAATAATATTAGTATATTCGAATAAATTGAGTCTTGTAAGCTATAAGTTAGAAAAACATTGTTTTTTCATTTGAAAGCAAGATAATTTTGTAAATGAAATTTATAGTTACACTATCACATTTGTTTTCATATCAAACAAATTAACGAGTATGGCCATTAGGGGTAAAGACCAAATACCCCATGAGTTTTGAGGCTGCCATTTTACACTCTCCTATATACCCTCGAAATCGAGTACCTTGGCTATTAATGACTTTTACCGATATTCACACATATCAGTAATTACTAATTAGTATTGTGAGGGTCATTTTATGATGTTAAGAGTTTAAATGTCATTTACAGTTAAAATTTACAATTAAAACATTGTTTTCCGAAAACTAAATTTGTTTGATTATAACACAATTTACTGCAGATATTCCAGATTGTGATAAATAATCAAGAATATGATGATCTTACTACATTTATATATTTGATTAATGTTCAATAATTGATTATATAAATATATACATGCACATAAGTGTTATTTGGGAAAGCATTAGTGGCAGGGTTATTCATTTCAAATAATTTAAAAGTTAACAAATAAATGTAATCGTTTAAGTTTTAAAGTTTACACTTCTGAAAGACTTTAGGAAAATACAATCAATTAATATTTGCCCTAGATTCAAACATTATATTCATTATTCTATCGAATAAATGTCATAAAAGAATTGTTGTGTTTTGTACTCTACTTTTTGAGTCAAATATTTATAAAACAAATTATATGTAAACTATATTCAGTTCTAACAATCAATCGACAGAAATGTTTTACAAACATTTGGGATCGATATATACATATTACTAATACCGGGTATATATGATATACATTAAACTAAGTACTCGGTATAAGTCAGGAAAGATTAGATAATAATTTGGATATAAGTGAAATTGGAAACTTAATTAAATTTTTAGTATTTATAGATTTATATCTATTTAACTTTAGGTCATAGACACATATGTATAGTACTTTTATGTTGGGGTTACAAATATTAAGAAATTAGGCACTCGGGATGTGATCCTTTTGCTACAAATTCCACCTAGATATCATTGTTTTCAAAATGAAATTTGCAATTCAAACATATAATTTTAATTTCTCAATGACCATGTACAACAGAACCGTTGATGGTAAAAAATGAAGATAAAATCTTTGATTTGAAAGATTTAGTTTTCTTTGAAATAGAACCATTAAAATGATCTGGTAATATTCATTAAAACTCGTTTGAGAATTGAAAATAATGAATGCTGATTAATTTATTAATGTATAAATCAAACTGAATTATCATCTATTAAAGTTTTTAGTTTTCATCGTTCAAAATGGATTATAAAACTAAAACCAAATCTTTCAAATCAAAGATTTTATCTTCATTTTTTTACCCTCAACAGTTCTGAGAAGTGAAAATTTTAACAGTGGTATAAGAAATATTATTCAATCTTTCTTGTTATTGGCAGACTGTACTTGTGAATGAAAAGTAAATAGAATATTTGTCCCAGGCTCAATACAAATAGATTTCGTAGTTAAATCTATTATGACAAATATGTTAAATATGTGATCTTTTAAGGTAATTCTAAAAATTTTATATTATAGCTAAATGCTAATGAAAGTCGCGCTCATTTACCAAATCGTCGCCCACTGTCGCAATGAGAGTTGCTCTCATCTAAAGCAAAAGTCGCGCACTGTGTGAATGCAGTGAAAGCTTTGTGCGACTCTCACAGTAGATGAGGGCGACTCTCATTGCGATAGTAGGCGACGATTTGTTAAATGAGCGCGACTTTCATTAGCATTTAGCTATATTGTGACTTGAAAGACATTAAAATAATCTTGGTCAATCAGATCAAAACTATGGGGTCTGAAAAACCGATACATATGTGATAAGAAAAATTATTTATAGGTTTGAATTTTAAAAGAAAAACAAAATAAAAAAAAGTGAATTCTATATACAATTATAACAATAGCTATAAAACAAAAGTTGTTTTTGAGAGCAAACACACGTCCGGCCTATCGGTTCGGTATGTGTCAGATCTGCAACAGAATTGCTTTTAGATTCATTCCATATTTGAGTTAAAATGATTATACATTGTGTACCGAAATTCATTACCGCTTTTTACCCTTCGTTTCAGAGGTAGGCTTAGAGAACACAATTCATTAAAGGGGTTTCTAATAGTAGGTAGGATATAGGTTAATATTGATAGTAATATTGTATATATGATAAAACTACAATTGTTCATTTTAGATCGGCAACGATTTCTGTACACCTTGTAAATTCAATGAATTAGAGATCAATGAATGCAATATCACATCAAATATCACAGATTGGAATCAAATCTTACCAAAACAAGACTTAAACTTCGACCTCAACGGTGGGATTAGAGGCGAGTTCATCGACGAGTTCTTCCACTATATCTTGATCAGAATTTATAATTCTACTATTGATTTGCAAGATTCGTGACATTTCAGTTCCGTATCCTTCGATTTCGATCCTGTCGTCAAATACAGCGATTGTAGCGAATGCTTCGGTTTCGGGGGGCGTCTCAATGATTGCCTGAAACGATACAAAATGGACACCATTTGCGTTGGCGTATCCCGAATTGTGAGAATGTCCACTCAGGTATGCTGCAACTGAGGGGTGATTATTAAAGCATGCGATCACTTCTTCGTAGTTCCACATTGTGGTGTTCCAGTCACTACTGTCTGGATGGAGACCCACGTGACCAAACACTATCACCTTCTCATTCTTTTCATCGGATTCTTTTAGTTCTGTGTCTAACCATTGGAGCTGTTCATCACTGATGGCGCCATTTGAGGATTGAAACCTCTTATTAGGACCCACCAAATGGTCGTCTGTATCCCAAATATCAAAATCATGACATCCGTGGTATTGGTATAGAATTTGTTCGGCGGCTTTATATTTATGGTGAGACGGGTCGTGGCCTAAAACGCTTATATCGAAACAGTCCAAAGATATGAACTTAAGACCAGGACTTGGAATGAATTTGTAGTAAAGAGACATCTCATCAGAGGTCGGATTTTCCGGCAATAATTTGAGACCATTTAAACCAATGGATTCTGAATTGACTTTCATTCGATTAAAAAGCGATTCTCGAAACAAATTCGCTAATTCTTTGCGCTTAAAGTTATACAACTCGTGATTGCCTTAAATCGCAAATATATTAACAAAATTAAAATCTAAGACAAACATTAATTGTCGACATCTGATCGAATGTCACTCAATTGATACTAAACTTACCCACAGTATGAAAGGTAGGAATGTGTGTATTGGTTTCGAATTGGTTGAGGGTCCTTTTAATAGCCTTTAGACTTGAGTCGTGATATTCTTTGGACTGAGCGTTAATACCGTCGATCACATCACCCAATTGAAGAACGAATCCGATTTGACCACTATTCTGGCCACGATTCCACTCTTGGAATGCTTTATCGACCTGAGCCAAAGAGTTGCGATAGTACCGGGTTTTGGTTGGGTCGTACCAGGCCAGCCGATCCTCGTTGTCGGCGTATTGAACGTCCGCCACAACACCGAATCGAATCAATGGAATCATTGCTAATGAATTGACAGTTGTCTGAAATCAACAAAAATTCTTCACTCAATACATTTGAAGCATAAAATAAACGAAATAAACACTTAGTTTGCTTTTATAGCAACTGAGAAATGTTAATGTTTTACACTAAACAATCATTAGATCCCAATCACTAGTTTTGTTGCTCAGATAAAAACAGGTTTCAACTACTGATATATTGATGGTTCAACTTATCGGTAGTCGAGTCACGACTTTATAATAATTAAACAGAAATTGATTGACAACTAATTGATAGAAACCATTGAATGTAATCCTAATTATTATTGAAAATAAATCAAATGCTGACAACAGTTATCAATGAACATAATATGAATATTAGTGACAAGGAAAATTTAGACAATAATCACAAAACTAGTGATTATACACTTCAATCAAAAACACATTTTTATCATATTTGCCAACAGAATGAGAGTCAGTTCAAACGTACCAGTTGGTTTCTGATTCCGATTAAGAATTTTAATCTATTATTACTAAAACTTAATGTCATCTAAAAATGTACATTCTTCAATAGAAAACACATTTTCGAATGTAATTAGCGAAACCTAATAGGTAAGTTTACTGCACAAATACTGTAATAATAAGTCTAATCGCAGTTAATTTCGATGTCTATAGAATATTATGAGAACAGAATCCATACAAATGTTGTGAAATATATTCTGTTCTCACAATGAATACAGAAATAAATAGTGGAGTCATTCGAAGTCATAGCAACACAAACGTCAATAAATAGCAGTCAAAGCTCTGAATCGATGCGATGTCTGCAAAAACTTTATAAATAGAATCTAAATATCTTTGAGATTCTCTATAATTAATATTCAGAAAAGTTCGTTAAAAATATCATTGAAAGTCATTAAATGAGATGAAAGTAATTAAACTTATTTTAAAAATATTTACCTCAAAAAATACTTTTCTCGAATACTAATTGACCAGTTACACAATATAAGATTTACACGCTTACTTTTCAATATAAATAACTAATTAATTATATTTTATTTATAGTCTAATAAACTCTACACAAAATTGATATAATAACTGATAGTCAGTAACTTAAAAGCATTTTATATCGAAATCAAACATTTTTAATCTGAAGTTAATGGACAACAACTTAGAGATTAATCAAACATTTGATTAATTATCTCAAAATTGAGAGAATATATCACTATTTTACTCAACAATATCTCTAAAAACGGATATTTGCTCTCAAAATAATATAATAAATTTAGACAAAACCAAGATAAATTATGATTAAATGATCTTATCTCTATTTTTTCCAGAATAAGCAATATATCAGGTTTTAATCAACTTTTTTTTATCGCACCTTTCAATTGGTTTGGGTTAAAGTTCACTTTTTAAAGATTTTTAGATTATATTGATTTGTGATTCGCAACAAATAATGATAACACAATCGATACTTTTTGTAAATCAAATAGTTTAACACATTTTGTCAAATGTTAGGCACACTATTAGTCAATATTAGCCTGGCAACATTTTAGTTTTCTTCCATTTGTCGCAATTGAAAATTTTGGAAAAGTGTCACATAATATATGCGTTTGAAATACGAGTCTAACTTATAAATTATGATAATATATTACATTGCATTTTGAAATCATTATTTTAACTCAGATGTCAAGGGTTCTAAACTCAATAAAATGCGGTTCAATCCGGTTCTTACTGCTATCACAATGAATATGAGATTACATTTTCAGAAATACAGACAAACCTCGCTAGTAGTAAATAGACCTGATTGAAACGAGCTCCGCCCATTAGCCCGCCCACTTAATTTTTGGAAAATTAAAAATTTAATTAAAAAC
>JAQGCS010001160.1:0-15272 GCA_034702105.1 Fuscozetes fuscipes
ACAGAATTAAAATATCTTGAATAGTTTTTGCGTTATTCAAAATCTCCATGCGAAATTTTTTTTTGCGTGATCTGTATAAGTTTTGTTTGCAAAAAGCACTTACAGTATAACCTCCTAGATGTGTAGTCAAATTTTTACTAACAGCAAGGAGAACTCACATCAAGGAGAGCTTTTTAACATTAATCCTATGGATGTTTTGCCAAATCAGAGTGGTGAAAGGACAAGTTACACATCAAAGAGATATAACAACACAGAGATTCACAACAGAGAAGTTACACTGTAATTTAAAAAAGAGATTAAACTGTCGAGGAAAATATGTGAAATACCATTAAATATTTAAGGATAATATCTAAATTGGAATGTACCTGGGCAATAACTCTGATAAATTGATTTTATAACCACCATATTAATCTGCAAGGTGAGTACTTTCATCAAGCAAAATTTTAGCTGCTAATGAACAGTAGAAAGGTACTTGATATATTTTGCAGGAAGTAAGAAAGCTCAAAGTAAGAAGAATAATCTTGAAAGCTAAATTTTATACTTTTGTCAGTGGTAGTTACAAGTTCAAACAATGATCCCAGGTGAACTTACAACAAATACACACATACTTTGAATTTCTTATTCATTGAAAAATTTTAATATTAAATGAAAACACTTTCAAATGCGTGAATGAAATTCGATGAAAAAATGAGTTAAACAAATAGATTCAGAACAAATAGAACAAATTTAATAAAAAAAAAGTCCCTAGAACAATTTTCAATTTCACATGAAATTCTCTTAGATATAAAATTTTCAACACTTATTATAGTATTTATATTAATTTTCTTATTAATATAATACAAATTACTTTACATATTTTCGAAAAAAATTCATTTTCACAACTCTTTGCTTACAAGTTTTCACTTTACCATGCTATTTATTACGTTCATTTTTATCTCAAATTCATTCATTAAATTTATTATCAATTAATTTGTCAATAAAATGCCTTTAATTCTACTGCTCATAGATTAATGATTACTGAACTTGTACAAAAATATGTCATCTCATTTTGATTCAAATTCTTGCTCATGTTTAAAGAATGGGCATGGTTATAGAATCAATTTATCAGAGTTATCGCCCAGGTACATTCCAGGTACAATCCGTTAGTGATGTAAATTCAGACATTTTTAACTCTTAGTTAAAAAAGTTTGAGGTTATCAATTTATTAATTAATCTCTTTATAAATATCAAAGTTTAAATGTCAATTTCATTGATTTTGACTATTTTGACTAGGGTTGACCAAAATAGAAATTATTAATTTTCGGGGAAATAGATGCACATACTCATAAACTTTAAACTGCTTAAGTAAGCATTCAAAAATACTACTAATACTTGTCCTTTAATTGGCCGGACTGAGTTCACGAGGGCACAGCGCGCGGATAACTGTATTGTTTTTGTCGAACATTGATCCAAATGATTACTGACTTATTATGCATTCAAATCATATTTCATAAAAAATTTAAAGCAATTGAATCATATTTTTATAAACCATCAAGGACAAGCCCACCTAAAAACATTTGTTCAAATGCCATGTAAAAATTTTCAAAAAAATCCCAAAAATTAGGGTAGGTTAATATGGAAAAACGCTCCTGGCACATCATATTTGTGATAAATAAATAAGATCTGTATATTTGTGTAAGTGATATTAGCCAAGCATTCCATAGCTCCCCTATAAAAATTGTCAAAATTAGGAACATCATAATCTTTTTTGGAGTTTGCACACTTATTCTTCATTGTAATAATCATTTTTCTAAAATAACAACTCTGTCAGATACTTTTTCATGCAATGTAATATATCTCTAAATTACTTAAAATGTCAGCTATCATCTGGATTAAATTTCGACAAATACAATAGAGTCCTCCGCGCGCTATACCCTTGTGAACTCAGTTTGGCCAATTAAAGGACAAGTATTATTAAAATTGTGCAGGGTGAATACTCCTAAGAATAAACAATGTATTCAAGTCCATTAAAACTTATCAAGTTAATAAAAATTTAAGAATGCAAACACAAGTAATAGTAAGTTTGAGTGAAAATTCTCAAGTTTATTCAAGAAGCTACCAAAGTTAATAAATTACATTCATTATTTTAAATCCACATGGAAAATTTGCAGTCGCCTTAACAGGCGTTAATAAAGCATTCTCAAAATTTTTCGCCCTAACATTTGAATGGACTCAAAAATTTAATTAAAACAAACAATAATGAGTTCTGGTACATATTTATTATAGCCGCACATAAAATGGGCAAAATTTCACTATTTAATCGAAAATCGCTCAATATAAAATTATGAAACTTTTTTCATATAACTCTCCAGGGTTAGTTTAACATTTAAAGTAATACTTTTAATAAAGATGTTTTATATTAAAAAAAAATAATTTTCGTTAATTTTTAATGAGATTGAAGTTTATATTAGTTATGGAAAAAATTGATTTACATTTTACAATATGTTTTTAATATTTATTTAGAATCTGCACCAAAGCTTCTAGTCGTACTCGAGTTCTTTACATAAGCCATTGCTGAATTATTTATAGGATATTATAGAATGTCATGAGTCATATCTTCAGAATTATATGAATATTGTGTTTAAAATTACAATTTCGAACTAGCTCATATGTTTACTTAATATTTTTGCTAAATTTGCAACACTCTTGTCAAATCTCAAAAAATTGTAAGAACTTGTCCAAAAATGAGTAATAAATTAGATTGTGACCATTTGTCAAACACTTTAATTAATTGAATGTTTATATCGAAGGGGAGTCTCCAATGCATTTACGAATAGGAACGGCTACTTACGAGTTCTTAAATAATGCCGATGTGACAACCTTGATAAGCCTTATATCGAGCGTTGTTTTGCTTGTATTCCTATTTTGTTTTGTAATCAAACTGTTCAATAAGTGAGTACTAATTAATAGGCATTCAGCCAAACATCAGTTAATAAAAAGTTTCTATTTTTGGTCCACTAATTAGAGCGCATTTTAGTGAAGATGAAAATCGTTGTTATTCTCGAGGGTCAGTTCCACCCGTCATATTGACCGGTTTGGAGACGGGCCCATCGTGCAATTCCAGTAATAGAAGTGTGATTAACGAATTTGTGCCCACATCTCGTAGGGCCAGCTATTCTCTATTAGCACCGCCGCCGTCAAACTTAGGTATTATCTGAGCAAATGATCCAATTCATGAACAATGAGTTCATCAGTATTTGTAATACATTTGGAACTGGTTTTGATAGCGTCTCGTCGGCCGAGTCTATCGTCCATTCGTTCTCAAAGTTCTCTCAGAAGTTATTCATCACTTCGCAGTCAATACTCATTCAGTAACTATAGGCCAGGCATTAATGTTCGCGATTCTTTCCGAAGAACGACATCCTCTCCGCTCGACTCAATGCAACAAATTATGTCCAACTCATCATTCAATGCCCAACCGATAGCACAAAACCATAGCTCCCGGGTTTTTAGCAACAAAAGTGTATGTATTTTATTACTCTTGTCTCTTATTAAATTAAATTAATGTATATTTGTGCTAATCGTAGGACCACTGCATTATTCATCACTCATCCGGAGTCAATCCGTCTGTGCCTCACAATTGACAATATTTTAGTCAATTAAATGAATTGAATTTTCTGTTTTAATTTTGAAATTCGAGTTCAACTGAAATTGAAATTGATATTGAAATTGAAATGTTGCAAGTTTGATCAAAACAAATATTCAATAGAAAAGAGCATCATTTAGATTTAAAATCATTAAATCAAAAGCATTAGAAAATTGTGTGACTTATTATGTAAACAATTCTTAGCAATAATTGTCTCTTTAATAAATCAATATTTAGATCATAATATTTTATTGTATTATATTGTATTCCACTTTGTTTTTACCTCATTCCAAATCACTTTTTGAAAATATATAAATCAAGTTTCCTCATTTAAGTTGAAGGAACTTGATTATATTCAAATAATCAGAGAATTTCAATTAAAATTCATTGAAGTGAGAGCTTTGTTAAGCGAAAGTAATTTTGACAAAAATTGATTCAACATTTGAAGGATGAGCTGAATATAGCGATTCAAATAAAATATTGCTCCTATTAAAGTAATGGAGGATTGGGTCGATATTAAGACAATGGATGACTGCAACTGACTTCAGATAAATGAAGTAAAAGTTATTCTTTGAAATGTGAGTCTAAAACATATTAATAAATCATAATTTCTTATGATTTGTAGCAATCAATTCTCATTTCTTTTATCTCAAAAACTATTTTTATTTCGAAATGTTTTTTCGAAATAGGTTTTTGTCGGATCCTTTATTTCAAATTCAAATCCAATTCAAATGTATCTGAATATTACTTTTCTCAATAAAATCGAAAAAATAAGAAATTGGTACTGGATTTGAAAACTAATATTTTTGTGTCACACGAGAAACACTTGACTCAAACCATTTGAATAATTTATTTAAATCCATATTTTAGTTCGTTTTTCATATTATTTATGAGTTCAGAACAGTTTTCTCAAAAATAATGAGCGGAGAAAAAGCAAGTTTTCCAATGTTTTGGGCTAAAAGTGGAGAAGATTTGCCACAAAGTAATAAAGAAGAGTGGCATAAGTTATCACGCAATGGATAATAGCTTGGTTACAATTGAGTGCTTTTGTATTAATCAATACAGTGTTTCATCGATAATTTTAATCATTTTAATTTTAACCATAATTTGGTTACAATTTTCCGCGTTTTGATTCCACACTTTGGAAAATATGATTATGGACAATTTTAACATATGATTAATTTTTATTAAATTACTTAAAGGTTAAGGTCTATTAAAATGATCGATGAACTGCTGTAATGATAATGTTGTGATTCACTCACAAATCGATAACAATTTGATTCAATGGGTTTTTATTTATTTATATTCATTCAATCAGAATAAGAATCCAAACGATTCGATTCCTTTTCATATTAACACAACAAATGCTTTGACTCCAAATAGGATGAACTCTCACCAAATCAATGCCTTTTCCATTGAAACGCATCGCCCGGATAACAATCGATAAGAAACTCTAATGTTTAACCATGCTTTTAACGGATAGTTTTACTTTACTTTGTTGATAGTTCTAATTAGGATAATATCTTTTTGGTAGTGAATCGCGACTTCACAGTTGTTAAGCCTTCGTTTCATTTGATTTATGACATTAAAAAGTCACTTGCATCATCTTAATGAGAAGGGCAAGGATATTCTAATGAATAACAAGTTATTAATCAATTTAAAGAGTAATGTTAACATTGTCTATAATATAAATGTCAATTCATTTTGCAATACTGAGTATTTGATTAATTGGAAACATTGATCAAAATTGACAAGATCTCTTTTGTTTAGAATCTTTGTTTGAGTTTAATTAATTTGTTTTGAAAAGTGTGAGAATTAATTAAAATAATGGATGTTTTGGCGAAAGTGGAGCCAATCGGTGGACATTCCATACATTGCTTTAGAGATTTGAGAAGAGAAGATATGTTTAACACTATTTCAGGTTAAAGACGACCTAAAGGTACAAAAATAAAGTACAACTTCTTAGGACTTTCACAAGTGTTTTACTAATTGTTCATTAATTATGTGCTAAAACACTATGAATGTGGTAAGAAGTTGTACTTTATTTCTGTACCTTTAGGTCGTCTTTAACCTGAAATAGTGTTAGATGTCTATAATAAACGTATTTTAAAACATCTGCAAAACAACTCTCAAAACAATGTTATTATTTGTTTGAAATTAAATTCAAGATTTGTTTGCGGACTAAATATTTGAACAATGAATACATCAATGAAGACATCGATGAAGACATCTGATTGTCATTTAACACATTTAACTGCAATTTAAATACTTTGTTGTCAATCGATGGCAAACTTGACTTAAATTGATTTCAATTGAATAACTGTTAAATACTTGTATTAAATATGAAGTCATTTAAATTATTACTGTTTTTGTTTGCATTCAATGAGTTGTGTTTCGAAAACTCGTTTCAATTAAGTGAACAACTCTTAGATAATAAACAAATAAATGGTTTAGAAAACAACTCAAATGACAACAAAAGTTCAAATCATTTCAACAATACTTTCGTTAATCGGTTACCGAATAAGTCGAATGCAGGCATCGATTCAAACAATTTGATCCTTTCTTCGCACCCGTTCTGCAAGAATGACATCTCTAGCATTTGTGGCCGAACTGGCGTTCAATTGGACAACAATTTGGCGGTTTTGAGTTGTGTCCAAAATGACAACAAAGAAGAAGATAAACATTTGTCACCAAATTGTCATCACTTGATTTGGTCGTATAAAAGAAATCTAACGAATGACAACCGATTCTCGAGTGTCGCCAAATCGGTTTGCAATCGTTTGATTGGCGCAAATGGCGACTGTTTGCAGGCAGAGAAAGAACAAGTGTTGAGTCCGAGCGCTAACCTCTTGAGTTGTCTCATCGAAAGGGTTTCGTGAGTTTAATAATATTTTAATTACATTTTAAGTGAATTTCTTGATTCAAATATAGAGACGACGAGACAGACATCGAATGCAAATCATTTTTGACAAAAATGGAATTAATTATATTCAGTGACTACCGATTAGTCCATAAGTTTACTGAATTTTGTGCCAATGATATCGAAAAACTAAAGTGCGGTCGACTTGACATGAGTTCAGAGTCGATACACACCCAGGGAGAGACCATCGACTGTTTGGAGAAATCCACCGATAGATTGACTGACAAATGCAAGCATCAAATTTTAAGGATCGCTGAATTGCAAAGCGATGACTTCCATTTGGACAGAGCTCTTTACTTTGCCTGTAGGGATGACAGGGAGAACTTCTGTCACCGCATTCAATCGGGTGAAGGACGGGTTTATCGATGTCTTATGAGACATAAACTCGAACGTGAAATGAGTCGCAATTGTCGGCAAAAGCTTTTCCAAAGAGAAATGTTAGCCGTCCGTGACTACAAAGTGGCGCACGGGTTGGCCAAAGGTATGTCCTATTCATTTAAAACCAGTGCGTTATTAGATCAAAATAATAATCAATGAAAATAGGGGTTTGGCAATAATGGTTCCTGCTTAAACTAATATCATTGATTTGATCTCTAAGAATCCGGTGAAATCATAATTGTCATCAAAGAGGATAATAATGTCTACTAATTATCATTATTTCAATGTATGTCAGAAAAGAAGAAAAGCTTTAATTTCTTTGCATTATTGCTCCTCATTTCAAATGGGGAGCAATAATAGTGCCTAGATATAATTGTACTGTGTTTCGGAAGAGATAAATCAGCTAAATAATAATATATTTAATAATTATATATTTGACGTATAATAGCGCGCCTTTATATCCGATGAAACGGTAATCAAAATGTGAATTTATTTTAAAGCCTGTCGTCAAGACATCAGAACCTATCACTGCAGAGAAGACACTTCTGATCAAAAGGAGATAAGATTAGCGCAAATATTAGTCTGTCTCGAGAGCGCGGTCTCAAAAAATCTTGAAATTGACTCCCAGTGCAGAGAAGAGATGTTATTACACCGGAGAACTCTTCTCGAAAACTATAGCTTAACTCCAGATCTGGTCTCCGCCTGCGATGGGTTTGTCTTTTTTTAAAGAAATATTTTAGAATCGTTTGTAATGCAAACAATCTTTGGTTAAATCAGAGATATTCAACAATTTTGTTCGCGACTCGAAATCGGAGGTAAAACTCTTCACTGTCTAATGAAACACTCGAAACCGAGAAGGAGAGGCGCCAAAAAAGGTCAGGTCACTGATCACTGTAGACGAGCTCTCGAAGATCTTCTTAAAGAAACTAATGTTGGTGAGGACTGGAGAGTTGATCCGGTACTGCAAGACGTTTGTCAGAGTCCAGTGGACAGCCTGTGCCAAACTATACAGCCAGGAGAGGGTCGAGTGATGTCTTGTTTGATGGACAATATAGATTCCAATCATATGTCGGATGATTGTCGACAGGCATTACTCCAAATACAATACTTTGTGGTTCGCGACTTCCAATTGGACGCATCGATATACCACTCCTGTCATAGCGATGCCGCCAAACACTGTCACGCAAAAAGCGATTGGTCTGATAAACCTCAACATATGGATCCCGAAAGAGGGCCCACCGTTTTATCCTGTCTTTACAGATATGCGTATCATCCAAATCATAATTTCCGACTCCACCCGCAGTGCGTTCACGACATAAAACGTGTTATGAAACAAAGGGCTATAAGTGTAGACCTCATGCCTGACATTGAAGAGCCTTGTCTTCAAGATTTGGCTCTTTATTGCAGTGGTGGTCAAAGTGATGATCAAAAGGAGAACGACGTTCTAAAGAAAGGTTTTGAAATGGAATGCCTCCAGGATAACCTCAACAAATTGGATAACAAATGTCGAATAGCTATCGGCAACTTCACTGAAGAGGAGAGTCAGCACTTGGAACTAAACTATCCTCTCATCAAAGCCTGTGCCGTCGCTATTAAAGATGTGTGCACTGATCTAATGGAAAGAGAGATCGATGAGGGGGACCTCATGGAGTGCTTGATTTTGAACAAAAATAAAGCGGCAATTAAACGATTGCCTAAATGTCGGGTTGCAATCGAACACTTCCAGCTTTTATCCCTCAAAGATTTCCGTTTTAGTTTCAAATTTAAAGAGTCGTGCAAAACAGATGTACTCAGCTATTGTCGTTCTGTTCGAACCAAATATGACGTTGTTTCGTGTCTGAGTGGTATTGTCTTTAACGACACGCTTTCCAATCGACACAAACCACGAATTTCTCTCAACTGTCAGAACCAATTGAAAGTCGAGTTATTGGAGAGAAACGAAAACATCAAATTCGATCCCAATTTAGACAAAGCCTGTGATTACGACAAAAAAAGTTTTTGTGAAAACATAGATCCGGGAGAGGCACAGGTTTTGGAGTGTTTGAAGTCAAATATGCTTAAACTAACCAAAGCCTGTCAGAGACAGCTATTCAAACATCAGCGCATAGAACTCACCGACAATTCTGTTGATTACTCACTGATGACGAACTGCAAGACAGCGATCAACAAATTTTGTTCCAACAGCGACACCAAAGAAGTACTTTTTTGTTTGCGCGACGCTCGCGACCAAATGGGAATGGATAAGAGATGCCGTTCTCTAGTAATGAAGCGTTTGGCGCAACAAAATACTGATTATAGACTCAATCCTCGATTGAAGTCTGCCTGTCAGAGGGATGTCCCTAAATTCTGTGCCGAAATCATGAATAAACATCGGAATGAGGATCAGTTGGAGGGAAAAGTAATCGCTTGTCTTAAAAAGCAATACGTTTTGAACAAATTGTCGCAAAGCTGTGAAATAGAAGTCGTGAATGTCATCCGAGAAGTGGCACAAAATGTCGAATTAGATCCGATTCTTTATAAGTCGTGTCAACGCGTCATTAAAAACAAATGTTCCGAAGAGTTTGACGCTCAGGAATGCCTCAAAACTATGTTTCAAAATAAACAGATCGACGACAGCGACTGCAAGACAGAGATCGCTCGACTCATTAATCAGGTGAAGGCTGACATTCAATCAGATCCTCTGCTATATAAAGTTTGTGTCCAAGACATTAAGCATTTCTGTTCGGATGTTCCTTCTGGTCACGGAAGACAGCTCTCTTGTCTTCTTATGGTTGTTGAATCAGATTCTTCTAAATTAAGCGAAGAATGTAAGACAATATTAACCAAAAGAGTAGAAATGTTCGAATATGCGGCACAAGTGGCGCCGGCAGACAGTGTCGCCCAAGTCTTCAGAATAGTGTCGACCTCTGCCTCGAAAAACTACTTTTTATTTGTATTTTTGAGTTGTATTTCACTGATATTCTTCGGCGGACTCTTCTGCGGTCGAGTCACTAAACGAATCGCAACAAACGATAAAATCAAGTGATCGTTAAAACCATCCAAACCTCTCTTTGTATCCGAGTTTCAGTCGTACAACACTTTTGTTTCCAATTCAGACATTTTGTGTATTTCTATACAAATATTTTGGTTCCAAATATTGAATAAAATTCTAATTTAAGCATTTTTTGAACATTTTATGAAAATTAACTTAATTTTATTGGGAATCGATTGCCGTTCCCTTTAAATAATTGATGGCATTAAACATAAAATTGAATTTAATTAACAATCAATTCATATATTTATACGAAACACTATCGAAAATATTTAAATAACTTAAAAATAGTATCAATTTTGAGGCATAAAATAGCCCTAAATTTACTTAATATCAAAACATATTTCAATTAATTTATGAATTTGTGGCAAAGGATTTATCACAAGTAATGAAAAGCATTTTAGAGCCATTAGTTTGATTGATACACAATTGGATAGACTTTCGGTTGTAAACCAGTGATTGTCAACAAAGACCTCACAATTGAGACATTTGAGGAATAATCAAAGAAATCATATTTTGTTTAGAGAATCTATTTTAGAATTTGACTCCAATTGCGAACAAGTGTTTGAATGATTGATTTTGTCATTGCTATGATTGGCGGTCACATCCATTCTGTGGTAGTGGGCTCTTAAAGGATTTCTAGGTCTGTCATAATGTAAAGAGTCGTAACCATTCGCCTCTCCTAACAATTAATTAAAATATTTAAAAAATTGGAGAAATGAATGAATAGAAACCTTCGGCACTCTTTCGTTTGATCTCATCATAAAACGGCTCTTTTTTATCGACTAAATGCTTGAGATCTTCAATACTGTGATAAATATTTGGATTAAAATTATCGTCTCTTAGTTTATGAGATTTGTCGTCGACTTCTGCGTAATCATTGGCTGCGGCGGCACCTGAAGCGCCCTCAACACAACTGTCTTCCCCCACATACGCCAGTTTGGCTTTTTCTATATTACTTTTATGGTTATTTAGGTTATTGTGAATATTCTTCACATTATTGGTGGGAATTGATTGCGAATAAACTGGATTATCGAAGTGGGTTCGGTCTGGCGTTTGTTCTGATGCCGTATACGTTACATAGAGTTCGTGTTTGAGTTTTATTAGTCTTCTTCTATAATAGATTATCAAAAACAAAGAACCAAAGAGAAGAATAACTGAAACAATGATTCCAGCGATGAGACCACCGTTTGAAGACTTGGAGTAGTGCTCATCACTCACACTCATTGCAAACAAAACGATGTCACACTTTTCTCCGGTAAGACCTGATTTATATTAACATATTTTCAAATTTAGAGGAATGTTGTGAACAAGAGTACCATATTTGCAAACACATCCAAATATATGATCGCACACATGATTAGGTGTCTGACATTTGCAACTATGCAAACAGTGATCCCCGTAAAAGCCTTCGGGACCTGAAGTAAATATTTGTAGCCATAGTTTGAGTTAAGGTAAGTATTCTTACAAATTTCTGAACAACGCGTTCCCATAAAACCTAAAACAGTTTTCAAATGTTTAAACAGAGAAAATGAAATACTCGCCACATATCCCTCGACATACCTTCTCTGCATTTACAAAAACCATCCGTTGCCCGACATTCGCCTCCATTCAGACAATTACACTCTTGTTTACAATCAATACCAAAATATCCTAGTTGGCATTGCTCAGAACATGTCACTCCTCTCCAACCTTCTCATTAAATTTTAATAAAATTGAAACAAATTGAGAACAAAATCTAAGAATCGCTACAAACCGGGTAAACAATTACATCTCCCAGTTATGTGATTACATTCCGCTCCTTCTTTAGAACACTGACATTCATGGGCACAGTCTAACCCAAATCTTCCCGTTCCACAAATCTAGGAAATTGTAAAATAAGTGATAATATAACACTTGGCTTATCGATTCACGAGAATAAAGTGAAGGCATTTTCCAAATTTTTTTCTTAAAATCCTTGCAAGGGTCATTTAAGAAATAGAAAGACAGACGAAAATCGTCATTTTGTCCCTAAATTGACACTAAATGCAGTTTAAATCTAATTAAATAAAATAATAAAAATAGTTTAAATTGTGTTAAATCCAGTTTAAACCCAATTTAGTTTAAATGACAAAACTTGACAAGCTGCCATTTTTAAAGTTAGGACTTTTGAAAACTGAGGAAGGAGGTTGTCAAAATTTTCCAAGCCAGAATTTTTGAGCCCTCCTTTGGTTAAGTGTGAAATTGCATTAAGTACTAACTTCTCCGCAGTGAAGACCAGAATAACCTTAAATCAAACAAATTACAAATTTATTGAATAAAATGTTTGAGTTATACCGGGAGAACACAAACAGCTTCCAGTTATGTGATGACAGGGCTCCTCAGTATTGTGACACAGGGGACAGCTTTCTGTACAATTCTTACCAAATTTGCCAGCAGTGCACTAAAAAAGAACGTGCAAGAGTGTGAAAACAATATGCAAATTCTTTTAAAAAATAACAATCAGATCTTACTATTATTTTTATATTTAATTTAAACTTGAAAAGTTACAAAATTTAATATCTATTGGCTAATATTTTAAATCAATAGATCAGGGATGCCCAAGCTTTTCGGCTCTAGGGAGTCTAGGATAGGGGGTTTTCAAAATTTTCCAGAGGGTCTAGCGTGGGTATACCTATAATGTTAAATTTTCGAAAAATTTTAGGAGGGTTTTTGCTTAATTTTTCGACTCTAGGGGAGTCAGCGAGCAACCACTCTTGGGCATCCCTGCAATAGATAAATACATACTTTTTGATGGCATTTGGTTCCAGTCCAACCTCAAGTTTACACAAATATATTATTAACTCAAATAATAATAAGTGAATGAATATGAATATTGACTCAAACCTCGGTCACAAATACAAACTTCTCCGTTGTTAGCGTCACAGGCGGTGCCCTTAGAACAGGAGCACTGCTTATCACAATTCGGAGCCCATTTGCCTTTCGGGCAGAAATCGCCAAAAAATTGACAGAAGGGACCGGAAAATTGGTTTTTGCAAACGCACTCCCCTTGGGTTATATCAAATTTGACAAAAATAAATGACATTAAATAAGCATGCTCATCTAAAAATTTATTCTTGTATCCTAATGAGGGGATTCTTGCAAATGTAAGGCATAAAATACTGACCGGTCACGTGATCACAAAATTTAGTATTAGTTTGGTTGCAATTACACTCATTTTTACAGTCGATTCCAAAATATCCTGGAGAATTTTCGAGAAAATTACGACAAAATATGTCTACAAAGTAATCAAATATTCACCGGTCTGACACTTTTGGCTAGATAAAAATTTGATAAAATCATTTTATTCAAAAGGAGGGATTACCTGCAGTCGCTGCCAATAAAGCCGGTGGAACAGTTGCAAATTCCTTTATAAACAAATTAAATATACACCATGTACATATGTTTGTATCGTTTAACACAAAAATAAACTAACCGTCGATTGGATCGCAGGCGGCGTTATTTTGGCAAACACACCCATACACACACGACTCTCCCCATTTTCCAGGAGGACAGGGTCGTTCACATCTGAGCCCAGAATAGCCGGCCGGACAGATACACTTGAAATCACAACACAAAAATAAATTGTTTAGCGGTACCACAGAATCATTTGAAGACAATACCTGTCCTGTTTGAGGGGAACATTTAATATTCCCAAAACAGGAACAATTCTGAGTACAGCCTAAACCGTAATTTCCAGTAATACATGGTTTTTCGCACTTTGCGCCCATCCATCCGGAATCGCACAAACACTGGCCTTCATTACATAATATGAGTAAAAATTATGATAAAATGGAATTATTTTCGATTTAAATGAGTTTATATCAGAAAATTAATTAAAAGTTTTGGCCGAAAGAGAAACAAATGCGAGAATATTGTCAATACCTGTGATGTGATGACAGAGAGCGCCGTTTTGACACTCACACACACTATTACAGTCATCCCCATAAGTTGGAGGAGAGCATTGTCTTTGACAAAATTCACCCGTATAGCCCTAGGAATCATATTTAGTTAAAATAATTAACATGTTAATAAACTGACAGGTTTGCATCGGCACTGTCCGGTCCAGGGATGACATAAAGCACTGTTGTTTTGATTGCAATGACAAACATTATCACAGTTTTGACCAAACATATTGTCGGTACAAATCCTATTCTCACACTTAGGTCCGGACCAACCCTTTTGACAAACACATTGCCCGGAGTGATCACAAGTGGCGCCATTGTAGCAATTACACTTCTTCTCACAATTCATACCATAGGTACCGATCGGACACTCGTCTTCACAACGGATTCCTTTATAACCAAATTTACTGAAAAAGAAAAATTGAGTCAAAATTAAAATGTATTCAAATTAACTGATTTACTCATTTAGCAAATTAAATATCTATTCTCTAATTATTAAAATTTTGATCGAAAGCTGTTTATGAAATTTAAAAAATCAACTGAAATCAACTGACCATATACAATCGCCATTAATAGGATCGCAAAGTCCTCCGTTATAACACTCGCAGTTTTTACTGCAATTCTTTCCCCACTTTCCAATCAGGGAACAATTTTTTGTACAAAACTCGCCCTAGAATATATAATTGTTATAAGGTTTGCATCTAAACCATGTCTAAATACAGACCGTCCAACCGCGAGGACAATCACAGAGCCCTGTGATTGGATCACAATGTCCATCATTTTGACACATGCAATGATTGGCACAGTTGAGACCATGAGTACCCGGTAAACATTGTTCTTTGCACCTGAACCGTGACAGTTAAGTGTAAGTCTAAAGCGAGAGCACAGGCACTTACAGCGGTCCTCTAAAGCCGGCATCACATTCACAGACACCTCTGAAATGAAATGATTTTTTAAAACGAGATTTAAAAATGAAGTGTCAATACGTGATGTGATGACATCGACCCCTTTCGCACCGACAGCTCTGAACACAATGGTATCCAAAAAATCCTTCTTCACAAGGAGTAGCACAATTAAATCCGCGCCATCCCTCTGCACAGGTACAACCACCAGTAACGGCATCACATTTACTATTGTGTTCACACTGGCAGTCATTCTCACAATAAGGGCCCCATTTGTTTTTAGGACAGGCTTTACAACAAATTCCATCAAATCATTAGAATAATAGTTGTAAATAAGGACACAAAATTGGATGCGAGTGGTACGTTGCACTGGCAAGTTGCACTGGCAACCATATGAAAATTTGCTTTTCGCTTTCAAAGGGTCTATTCCACGCTATATATTTGGCTCTATATAGCATAAAACTGCCTCATAGAGAATACATTACAGAATCTT
>JAQGCS010001161.1:0-15269 GCA_034702105.1 Fuscozetes fuscipes
TATGTGACTGTGACAAAACTATATACTACATTCTATAAATGTAGTGAAAAATACTACAGTGTCCATGAAAACCACAATCACTGAGACCTATATTTGGGTAAATAACATTGGCACAACTATATTTTTTGATCACCTTTGATTCTTCATGAGATGATTTTTGAATGAATTTTTTCACACAATATATATTTTCTATATATCATCATGGAGAAAGATAAACGGATTTTAATTATATGTTGATCAATCACAGGCGTGCGGAAGGTCCTCGACCTTAGTGACGTATTTTCCTGACTCCTAAGAAAAAAAGCAAAGGGGGATCAAAATAAAAAAAATTTGCCATATGGATTATGGGAGGAATGAATTTTGCTTCGAATCTAGGGGGTATGCTCGAACTCAAAAACTAGAGGGTATTTGGGCTATATACCTCCTTCCCAACACATGATGAATCATAATGATTACATGAATCACATGTCGCGCTATGTTGTCATCAAATAATTGAAACGGATTGTCGGACAAGTAATATGCTTTAAATACAAGTTTTGTACAAGTGTATTCTACGAAATGGATCATTACTTTTATTTTAAACCATTAAATATTGTTTTAAATGCATTTCTTATAACATCAGACTATTTGTGATTTTTATAAGCAGATATATCGAACTATAGTTCCATTTTGCTGAAAATTAATTGGTTCTTTGCATTTGTAAGAATTTAGTTCACACGAAACATATTCATTAAAGTCTTTTTAGTTATGTAACTTATGTTGTACATGTTATTTTAATTGAATCTATGATAAAATAGAAATAGAACAAAGAATATTTGTAAACATCTGATTTGAATAGCTTTTACATAAACAGCCATTCATTCAATTGATATACAAATGAAAAGAAATTCAATTTTATATAAAATAGTCATTCACTCAATAATTGATTTATTGAAAAACAGGCGAAGTTTTCACTTACGATAAGTCATTTGATGGTCCCGTAAAGAAAAGATCTTGCACAGATATACTCTTTCTGTTCATTTTCATCGCTTTCATAGTTGGCTGGATAACTATTGCTATTTTAGGTAACATTTGAGGTTAATCAATTTTATTGAAATCAAAATTTTTAGATGATTTATAGTTAAGAGTAATATTTATAAAGTGACTGTTTAACTGTGAAGGGTCATGTCATTGACTCAATTAAAAAAATAATTTATTCATATAACATTTATATTATAAATTATGGATAATATATTTTGAATTGGGCAGTTTATTCGAATGCTGATCCTGAAAAATTAATTTTTCCAACCGATACTTTTGGTAATGTTTGTGGTCGAGGACACCTAAAGTAATGAATGCTGAATATTCTAAAATGAAATTAATTAAATGTTAATTTCGGTTAGAGATAAGCCGTATTTGTTTTTCTTCAATTTGCTCAAATGTGCCAAAAATATTGATAAGAACATTTTTGATCGATGTCCGACTCATCAGGTATTTTTCATTTATGTTTTGAACCTATTATTTAGTCTCAAAATTTCAATGCAAAAAACTACACAATAAAGTTACCATAAACTAATTTAGAAAATAATTTATAAGACCTTGAAGTATATGCAGAGAATATTGATCTCATTTTCGAAAGGTTTGCGTCAATGAGTGTCCGAACCAAACGTTTTCCATATTCAACACAAATCCAATCGAAGATAAATATTTAAAATCAATTATTTGCAAATATAATGTGAATCCAAACGCGGCTAACATTGAATCACTCGTCAAAGAGGAGAAATGCGCTGCCATTTACTTGAAAAGTGAACCCTTTGGTGGCCGTTGTATACCAGCCCTTCTTTCAATCAAAGGAAATAATTTGATCGATGATATGAAAGGGGGAGATATCCTTTTTGGCGAAAATAGAACTGCTATTGATTTGAATAAAATAAAAGAAACAAATAAGTAATCGATAAAATTTATCAGTTGAAAGTAATCTAGCAAGAACCATTTCCTTTTAGAGCAATAGTTCTTCTATTGAATGCTAAAGAAATAGGGATCAAAATTATTCACGATTTGAACGTTACTTTCAATTGGATTTTTATGTAATTCAATGCATATGAAAGGCTTAAACAATTAACATATTCAATTGGACAGAGGAATGGCTGCGGCAATGGTTATATCATTTGCATGGATTGTTTGCATGCAATGGTTTGCAAAAATACTCATATGGTTTTCAATACTCGCGGTCATAGTTCTCAACTCTTTAGGACTTTATTATTCAATAAATCGTTACAATAAACTGAAGTCAGAGGAGAAACCTATAAATAATTCCATTTCTTCATATGATTTCCGCAAATCAATGGATTCCCAATTGGACTCATATTTGGCGAATCAAAAAACTTGGTTTGCATTCAGTATAATCTGTTCGTTAGTTCTATTGATTTTAGTCATACTTTTATTATTTCTTCGTAAAAGAATAAAACTAGCCATTGCTTTGATCACTGAGGCCAGTAGGTATGTATATGTGCCCTAACCACCAAAACTAACCAACTTTTACCTCAATTCTTAGAGCGGTTTCATGTGTGAAGTCGTCTTTATTTTTTCCGGTCATTCCATACATCTTTCAACTTTTAATAATATGCTTTTGGGGTTCGGTCGCCATTTTGATAACTGCCTCATCTCGACCTCAATATCGCGATGAGACAACTGGCAAACAATGTGATCCAAATGTATTACCTATTAACAAAACATTCAGTCACCTTGGTTTTTTTACAGTTAAACTCAACTCTCAATTCAAACAATAGATGTGTTTTTGTGAAATACTTTTCCGATAACCTAATATTTGGCGCACAATTATATAATTTATTTGGACTAATTTGGGGCCTTTTCTTTGCTGTGGGAATTGGTGGGTGGTCAATTCATTTTTAAAAAGTTTATTTAAATATTTATTATTAAGTAATTTATCGTTTTTTATCTTTTAAATTTGATAAGGATGAAAGGCACTAATATAATCTTGTTCTAGGCCAAGTTAGTCTTGCAGGAGCTTTCGCTTCATATTACTGGGTTTTCGAGAAGCCCCGAAATGTGCCTTACTTCACTATTTTTGGAGGCCTTTATCGATGCATTCGGTAAATGAGTAGCCATTATCGTGTGTTTCATATAATTTTCTAAACAGCTACCATACGGGGTCAGTTGCTCTAGGATCATTGCTCATTGCCACCATTAGATTCATACGAATCATTTTGGAATATATTGACAAAAAATGCAAAAAATACTCCGATAATTGTATCGCGAAAGCAATCATATGGTAATCAGTATTAATATGATAAGCCCTCTATTTAAACAAGAATATATATACAGTTGTTGTCGGTGTTTCTTCTGGTTATTGGAGACATTCCTCCGATTCATTAATAAAAATGCTTACATAATGATTGCAATCCACGGAAAGGGTTATTGTGCCTCAGCTTCTGATGGTTTCTCATTGGTATTAAGAAACGCGACCCGAGCCGTAGTCTTAGACAAAGTGACTGATTTGTTGTTAATTATCGGAAAACTAACGGTTACTTCGATTGTGGCGGTTCTCTCCTTTCATATTTTTAGTAACAAATTCGAGTTCATAACAATTCCAGTTCTCAACTATTATTGGGTTCCTATTGTGGTCAGTCATTCATGTTTACAAGTGGTGTTCCAATTTTAATTGTTTAATTGTTGTCATTGTACATTAATTGTACACAGATCATCACTGTGGGCACATATCTCATATCCAGCAGTTTTTTCAGTGTCTATAACATGGCTGTCGACACTCTTTTCCTATGTTTCTGTGAGTTTTCATCCAAATCAATAACTTTATAAACTTGACACTTTTTTTCAGTGGAAGACTGCGAAAGAAATGATGGTTCATGGCAAAAACCATATTTTATGTCAAAGAGTTTAATGAAAGTTCTCAAAAAGCAAAATAATGATTGATTCGACTCATAATAATCTAATTTTTGATCTTGATTAAATGATTAATGAAACAAACTTTGCATCAAAGTAATAAACAATACATATCTGGCCAAAAGTTATTTTCTTCTTTCAATTCACCCAATATATCCAAACCCTCACTATGATTTGGGCACTACATTATTATTCTTGTTGTGCCTCTCTCACATATCTCGTATAAGCCTGAGCAACATCCTCACCCAGATTTCAGCTCAGATGGCTTCATTTTTCCCTCCCATTTCCTCTCTCTCTCTCTCTCTTTCCGCGAAGGGAGTGGGGGTGGGCGGGCAGGTGGTAAACGACAAACTATGTAAACTGCATTCCATAGATGTAGTGAAAAAGTAATTAGAGTATTTAAATAATTACCTGGCAATTAAATAAAAGTGATGAGACTTTTGCTCAATATTTAAACTGATGTGAGTTTTATTAATTTAATCAAATATTAAGCGATGAATATATTAAGAAATGATTCGATAAAATGTTAATTCATTGAGATTTGACTCAAGCGATAAAAGTAGTCATAAGTATTGCCAAACATTAAAATAAGAACAAAAACATAATAACAGAAAATAAATAAACAATTATTGAAAAGTCGCTTTAAAAAGCTTAAAATTTTAGATGAACTTGATCAATATTTCTTAAAATCTGTTGAATTTTAAACAATTTATTTGATTTACAGTTTATTTACACAAAAATTGGAAAATACTGTGTATTTGTCTTATAAGCGTTCACTTAATGTTTGTTCCTCTTCGTGATCATAGAACACTTCATTTCGGGAAATGGACGCATAGTTCGGTTCGGACTCAATCTCTTCGACAATGTTTTGAGTGAATCGAATCCTTTCATATCCCGGTTCCGAAGAAACGTCACTAATATTTCTATTGATTTCGAATCGATTCGAAGCCATTGTTTGGATTTGTGGCACTCTTTTGATCACTTCATAGCCCGGATCAACGATTTCAATCATTTGTGGCTTTGGTTTGACTTTTTTGGTGATTACTTCATAGTTAGGCTCAAAATCAGACTCATTGTAACGAATAGCTTCATATCCCGGGTCGACGACAGACTCAGAATGAAAGCCATTGGCCACAGAATTTGTGTTGAGTGTAGTACTTTTATTGAGCTGTGATTTCTTTTGTATTACTTCATATCCCGGATCGTTCTCTGAGTCCATATCATTGCGTCCAACGATAGCATAATTGAAGGGCTCTTCGTTTATATCCCTATTTTGCCAATCATTTGTATTAATCGATTGATTTCCTGAAGAATATCTCCTTTGGTGTGAAGTGGTATTAGGAACAGAATTGTATGAATCATATAAAGAGATGGTTCGTGCGTTTCGCGATTGACTCGATTGATAAGGTTTTAACGGAGGTGGGAGCGGAGGCGGGATATTACTCTCTGGTAGAGTGATTGGCTCGACCTCAGAAGCACTTGAAGGCCTTGGATTGGCATAAATGGTATTGTCTTTTGGCTTATTATTAACTTTTTGTACTTTTGCATACAAAGTGTCCAATTCATTGTCCGAATCGGGAACCGAATGAATGGTCTGTCTGTTATATGACTTGGATTTCATTTTCTTGTCAACGGATGAGTACAAGTCTTTGGGATTATTCATTAAAAATGAGTCACAATTAGGAGTAATGGTTGGGGTCGAGTCATTTGGTACAGTCGGTACCGAATCAGTTGAGTCTATAACAAATGAGTTGACAACTGGTCCTCGATTTGGAACCACTGTTTCTGTAATATGGTTCGAGTTTTGCTGTAAGTTATTACTCAAAATGTCACCGATTTTAGAATAAGTGACAGAAGAAGCAGTCGAACCGGCGATCTCTTCATAGAATGAGGAAACCCTTTCTTCTTCGACTTCATTGTAGTGATGTTCAGTATTAGCCCTTTCGGCCAATACTTTAGCCAAAGGTTCGCGAACTGATATAGTATTGTATGAAATCTCAGTTCCATTTGAATGGATTCTATTTTCTTCATTCGATGAATGAGAATATGTGTCGATATTTGTGTGATTCAAATGAATAACAGTTCCGTTTATGAAAGTTATGTCTTCGGCTGCTCTGGAAGTCGAGGGATTCGCTGCTCTAAACGGCATATCGTTATTGCTTTCATTAACGAAGCGTTTTGTGGGCACCGGAGGACTCAAGTCGTCCGAGTCTTGGCTCATATTTCTGGCAGAAGTGGTACAGAAGTGTGGATCACAGTAATCGTCGGTTTCGTTCTCAGAGGAGTCGACGACTGCATTGTCTTTGATTCGGGCGTAAGAGTGATGTAAGTCATCGCTCGTCGGAATTGTCGGACACGTCATCACACAATGGGTTGGAGGCTGTGGTGCCCTCGCCTTCAGGGGTCGACTCTTGACTTCTGTGTTGTGCTTTATTTCGTTTGGTTGAACCGAATCGCGATTCAAATCGAATTCATTTGAAACTAAATGTTGTGAAGTGTTGGCCATCGAAGGGATGTCTGGCAATGCTCTCTGTGTGTGAGGTTTTAAGTGATGATCAGTTTCATCAATACTCAGACCATTGACGCCATTGTAACGAATGAGCTCTAATTGGTTTGTCTGCAGATCTGATGATCGAATGGAATTGAGTGGCAATAAATGGTTGACATTATTGACCCCCGAATTAGATTTGGATTTATTTCTACAAATGCATAAAATTAATGTCAAAATGAGTGCAGTCGTCACCGAAATGGTCAGAAGTGATAATATGTCTGACATGTCGTCCAATCATTAAGACACCAATAAATTGTTTATCACTTAAACTAATTTAAACCAATTGTTGATATTTAGAGCATTTGTTGACAGAAATTAAACTTAAATTACAATCATTTTGTAGTCATTAAGAAACAAATATTTGATTTCACGGATTGTGTGAAACATTACATTACATTATATTAAGTAAAATTCAAAACTGTTGACAAGAAATTTGATTTCAAGTGATTTAAGTATTGAATAAATTTGACACTCATTTCAATTGACATCTAATTCTAGTCTCAAATGTAAACAAACAACAGACGACTCAAACGCTCGTCTATTCGTGTTTTACGAGTTGTCATAACTCCTACATAATTGACCCCAACATATATCACTCAACCTATCTATTTACATTTGTTTTATTAATATTAAATATTGTAGAACTTATCAATCATGTTATTTCATTTTACCAGGGTAAAATTAGTAAAATGCAAACAGAATAATTAACCTAATTCAAACACTAGTAATCATTTTGATGCCAATATTTAGATTATAATCAAATATATCGTTACTAAAAAAAGAGTGGAATCTCTTTTTTTCATGAAAATTCTTAGAAATAATTTTTGGGTTACAATAATTTCAATTGATTTTAACGTAGTTTTTGATCAAAGCATTGATTGAGTTATCAAACGATAGATTTTTAGTTTTGGAGACGTTATGTATGAATAGAGAAGTGATTATGTTTTCAATCATTTGATTGATTTTAAAAACATTCAATTTTTAGATAAGTTTTGAATTAAAACTAATTTTAATTTATTTTGGATCTAATTTTCATTGAATTCAAACAACAAATGGTTTTTTGTTGATAATTGTCATTCAATTCATTATATGTGGAAATCATTTGTGAGTTTCAATAATTGAAGTAATTATTTGCATTTTATTAACATTTTTTTTTAATACAAACATATTTTAGTTATACTTCAGTCATATAATTATATAAAGCGATGGATTTGGATGTTATGGTCAATCAACCCGTCGTTATAGACAACGGCTCCGGTATAGCATTCAATTGATTTTCTTTTGAATTTGAATTAAATGTTTAAAACAATTTTTAATGGGAAGGTGTGATAAAAGCGGGTTTCGCTGGCGATCAGATCCCTAAATGTATTTTTTCCAATCTGGTCGGCCGTCCAAAACACGTGCGAGTTATGGCCGGTGCTCTCGAAGGCGATACTTTCATAGGTAACTTATATATTGTTGTCACAAATATTTATCCAATTGAATGAAAGGGCGCCGGGCGGACGAACACAGGGGTCTATTGACGCTAAGGTATCCCATGGAAAAAGGGATCGTCACCGACTGGAACGAGATGGAAAAAATATGGCAATATATCTACTCGAAAGAGCAACTCCAGACATTCCCTGAAGAACACCCAGTCCTATTAACAGGTTTGTTTCTTTTTGTACATAAACAGATCTTAAATTTACATCAAATTTAAGTAAATATTTTTGAAAGTATTTAAAGATTTAATTCAAAAATGAGTTATAATATTGTTTGAAATAATAATAATTGTATGGAATGTGTGAACAGAGGCCCCAATAAATCCGCGACGAAATCGGGAGAAATCTGCGGAAATATTTTTCGAGACATTCAACGTTCCGGCGCTCTTCATCTCAATGCAAGCAGTGCTCAGTCTTTACGCGACCGGTCGCACAACTGGTGTTGTTCTCGATTCTGGCGATGGTGTAACTCATGCTGTCCCTATTTATGAAGGTTTTGCACTTCCCTTATCTATTGTTCGGTCAGACATTGCCGGACGAGATGTGACCCGTTATTTGAAATTATTACTGAGAAAAGAGGGCCTTATTTTCAATACAACCGCTGAATTCGAAGTCGTTAAAAGTATTAAAGAGAAAATCTGTTACTTAACGAGTAGTCCCCAAAGAGCTCTCGACGAACACTCGGCCGGCAGTGGCGGTGACATTGAGAAGACATCTTATATATTACCCGATGGCAGTAATGTCGATATCAGCGCCGGTCCGCGTATGAGAGCCCCAGAGATTCTCTTCAGACCTGATTTAATTGGATATGAATTCGAAGGCGTTCACGAAGTGCTGGTCTATAGTATACAGAAATCAGATTTAGATCTCAGAAAAGTCTTTTACCAAAACATTGTTTTAAGCGGTGGAAGCACTCTATTCAAAGGTTTTGGGGACCGACTACTCAACGAAGTTCGCAAAATGGCGCCCAAAGATTTGAAAATACGAATCAGTGCCCCACAGGAGCGGCTATATTCAACGTGGATCGGCGGTTCTATTCTCGCATCTTTAGATACTTTCAAACGTATGTGGGTTTCACGCAAAGAGTTCGATGAAGAGGGACAGAGGGCTGTCCACAGGAAAACGTTTTGATTTTATAGATATTAATTTTTACGAATATCTGTACAAACACTCCCCCTTCGATATAAGTGGCAATCGTTCTATGAGTTGATTCTATGGTAAATTCAATCGTCTGTTATGAGGTCTACACAACTACTCAATTGAACTCTAATTTAATTTCTACTAAAATTAGTTTTTTTTGCGATATATTTCTTGAAATTGTTTTTTCTTAGAGTTTATCTTTTTTTTAATGAATAGAAACCACTATAAATTGGTTTTAATTTTTAATCTTAACATGGTCACCTAAAATGCAACGCCTTTCACTTGACTTTAATTAATAGAAGACACTTATAATGTTGTGCCACTTATACCGGTGTGAAGTGTTTGTATGATTTACTGTAATTTATATTTATTATGAATAATGAATAAAATTGAGCGAGGTAAATGACTAACGCCACTTAAAATGTTACTTTTTCCAACATTTAACTAAAATAAATTTGTTACCAATCGATATGTCATTTAATTTAATTCATTTTCTTAATCTTCAAAATCTTTTATATTGAAATCAAAACTAAAACTATATTAGTTTAAATAAAATTGAAATTTTCACCTTGTTCCATTTAAATTGCAACCATCGATTGACCATTGATTCACAGCTGCTTTCCTTTCTGTATGTCTTAAGAAATTTTCAATCATTTTGTTTACTGAATTATAAATTCAATGAGAATTTTAAAAATCAGTTCACATTTGGTGTGGAATTCCATCTGATCTCAAATTATTATTTTTTTCAATTAAAGCCATTTATTTGAGACAATAATCTAATTGTTTGAATGGAAAACAATTCTCAAATCAAATTATAGGATAGAGAAGTGGAAAAGGAATGCTTTCATTGATTTATTCTGAATGTGGCCTCAATTTATTGAAGTTTGAGATAAAAAAAATGTTGGAATTGCATAGAATTGCAAACCGAAAGCAATGAAGAATTTAAATTTTAAATTTATCGGAAATTTTATCTTTTCTATCATTCTGTCCAAAAACAAGGGAAGAGTACATCGAAATGTTGTTCTGCACCAAAAGATTTGTTGGATTCAGTTTGTGTGTCGTCTCCTGTGGTTTGATTGCCATTCATTGCCGTCCATTTCGATCATTTCACTTAAGATTTCTTTTTTCAATTGACTCTAAAAATATACGTTTTTTGATTTCCCTCGAGTTCTAAGTTAACAAATAAACGGTTAAAACATTTGTTGTAAACCTTTTAAAATGTGTATCACATTAGAGGACACTGAAGACAATGTAAACACTTTCCATCTTTTGTTGTCTTCAGTTTAGTCAAGCGTTGGCTAACTCTTAAATATAGAGATTTTGTCGAAACTATTGCTTCAATGAGTTTCGGCATTCGATCAAAGAATGCCATTCTCCACATATTTTGTCAAGCTCCTATTAACACAACTAAGAATAGCTTTGTCAAATCGTTTTCATATATCGAATTTTTTGTCAAATGACCACAACCCTTTACATCTATGATTGATCCATCAGGCACAAGTAATACAAAAAAAACAAAATATACCGAAACTATGTTCATTGTACAGCATTTAATTTGAGTGAAAGTAAAAGATGGACTTCCCTTCGGAAACTAAGATACTTGAGTTGAAATGAATGTCTTCGAGCAAACTTTTTGTGGTTTAGAAAAAATTATTCGCAAATTCTGAGAAAGGAATGATTTTTTTTTTTGATCAAATCAATGAAGAATTGTTTGGTTACGCTCTGGGATTACGAGTGACTAAATTTTGTGCTTTTATTCTAAATTCTCGATAAAATATGAATTTTTGAATTCCAGCGGAAGGAATGATCGCAATTCCAGAAGTTATAAATTGTTTAAAAGATTTATATTCTGTTTGCAGTTCACTATTTTGTTGTCATTCAGGCGAATAATTTGGTCAAAAATGATGACAGAAAAACATTAACTTTAAAAATCATTTTTTCTTTTGTACCAAAGGTTTTAAAACTTTGAAGAAATGTTTAATCGGAAGATAACTTCAATAAATTATATTTTCTAAAACTTTTATTAAAACTTAAATATAAAACAAAGCTTTCAAACAATTTTTTTTATCATATTTTGAATTAAGACAAATGAGTCCAACTTAAGAATAATATTAATGTCAAATAAGAGTTGAGATAATCTAGGTTAGAATAAATTGGACATATCTTAAACGAATATTATTTTTTAAAACTTATTTTGCACAAATTGAAAGAATATTATGCTCAAATCAAAATTTGTTTATATAATTTTCTATTAATTTGCAAATAGAAAATTTTAAACGGATTCTATTTAAATTGAGAATATTTGTCAATGACCCTGCTTTAATTTCTGAAGAGATTTTCAAAATATACTTTATGAGAAATGGCCTCCTTTATTTCTCTCTAATTAGCAATTTATATAGTGCAAATTTTTAATTTATAAAGACTTATAGAAAATGTCGTTTTTACTAAAAATAGGACTGGAATTGAAACGTGAGTCTAATACTTAAAATTTGGTGAATTAAGGAAATCCTCTATAAAATAGTTGGAAGAGTTGGTACGACTGTAACTCAAAAAGTTGTACACCATTTGACTCGAACTTAAAATTTTATTTTATTTTTGAAAACGAAACTGGTGTTATTTTAGACACAGAGCTGTTTGATATTCCAGATATGTTTGGTTTGATTTCAATTCTCCATTGGATTCAATTCATAGTGTATTGTAGTGTTTGTGGCGATCGAGAGGCAAACCATTACTCTTTGATAAATACGAGAGAATCAACGAAAATAGCTTCAGATGTAAGGCTTTCACTGCAATTATTCTTAGACTTCCTTCAATGCATTCCATTGACTGAATCCAATCCAATGCATTCCAACTCTTCTTTTGTTCGAAATGATTGTTGAAAAGAAAGCCAAAAATAACAGATGAGAACCAACCAGTGATCAGAGCAGTGGCCACCGAACACAACTGTTTTCAGCCGTTTCCTCTTCACTAATCAACAGTTATCCATATAATTTAATGTTTATTTCCCAAATACATTTATGACACCAAATGGAGGCCAACACAACAATTTCCAAATTCAATAGAAGGAGTAAATGTCGGCCCCATAACTATCACAACTATCCAGCTGTAGATTATGTGTTATGTATGTCACAAATTGTTGTGGTCTTGATTTGAATTTTTCAAATATTTCAATCTATACTGCGATGATTCGATTATAAGAACTAGGTCAAAATAAGTGTCGGATGACAGATTTTGTGTTTTGTACATTGTAAATTTAATTCGCAGCTTTTTGAACTACAATAAATTTGCAAGTTTATTCATTGAGCAAAAGTAAGTTCTTATGACTTTTGTGAGCACTGAGAAACTGTTTAAGAGCTTAGGCTTGTTATGGCAGTAGCCAAGACGATCACTGGGCCGTAAGAAACTGATAGCGACAATAGACTAACAGATAGTCTTACTTCCAAAGAATGTTGGACTCAAATAAACGCCAAATAATGCTCTGTTTCTACACTTTATAGAGTAATAGCATTTGTAAGTTTGCGTCCAATTTATTCTATTTTCAGCTCTTCTTCACACTAACAAAAAATTGTGAACACAATCCATGCAAACATTTGAAGCTCACTCTAACAGAAGGGTCAGTTGAAAAATAACTTTCTTAGAAATAATTGAGATCTTAATCAATTCGGATGACATCGAAAATTAATCATTTTTATTAATCAACACAATTAATGACTGCTTATCACATAAATCAAACAAATTATACTCATAAACTTTCAAATTATAAATTGTAATTGTTTATCTAATTACCCATTATCTAGAATTTTGAAAAAGGATCAAAATTTTAAATGAAGAGCTTATGAATACAACTTACCATTTATTAATGCATTTAAATATCCAAAGATGATCAGTTTTCAAAATTAAAAAGATTTTTATTACGATCATTTATAATTTTAAAACATGTCTCATCTGTGAAATAGACGCTTTTATTTGATTATTTTTTTAAATTGATAGTTTCCTAAAGATTTTAGAACATTTGTTGATAGATAAGGTAACTTTTATTAAAAAATATTTTCAAAATTTATCATTTATACAATTATTGTAAATAAATGTCATATCTTTCAGACTGAGCTATAATAGGATGAGCTAATGGACACACAATTAATAATTGTTAGAATGTTGTACTCATATTATATCATTGATGAGTTAGTATAGGAAAAAATGTTTTCATTTTTCAAAATCCAATTTAGAGATTATTTTGAATCAATTTTAATTTTCTTTTCATTCAAAACAAATTCTCATTATGCCATCATGCTTATATTTCAGCTATCAATAGAGCAGTTTTTTACAAACATAAAACGTTTTTTAGAAAACTTAGAGCACCCGATTGCACAGATATGTAACAGGGCAATATTGCTTAGAAATCAATAGATGAGGTAGAGGGAAAGGAGAGGGAGGGAAGGAGGGAGAGATAGATTAATGTTCTTCATTCACTAATGACTCATTAGGAATTGAATCGCCCCAAACTGTCCTAACAATATTGACTTGGTGCATATTGCAGATTATGTATCGACATTTTTTAATAGCTATTCTATTTGATGTATATATTCATTAAATACTATAAACTATACAATTGATAACAAATATAAAAATTTACATCAAATACATTTTGTATATATTTATAGCAATAATAATGACTTCAGAAGAATATCAAACGAGTTTTTGAAACAATTCAATTCAGAGTCAAATTCAAGCAATGCTTCGATTTTAATGTAAGTCTTCGGAGTTATTCCAAACGAATAACTGGTCTTTAGATAACTGTCTGGTCTTTGGATTTATTATTATTTTATTATTATTGCAAAAATTCAGTAAAAAATTATTGGATCACTAATAAAATATTTATTATTATTATTATTATTATTACTATTTTCAGCCAAATTCCATACTAATGGCAGACAGTATTAGAAAATAGAAGAGAATTGAAAGATTTCGTCCAATGAATGTTTGAAGAAAAGCTGTCAAAACATTAACTCAAAATCAATTACTTTAAGAATTTTTTAAAATTTAAAGATAATATAAATTGAAAATTGTCAACATGGCAAAGTTTAATTCTCTCAGACTGTCTTCTTATTGAGAATAAAAGGCATATTGCTATCATAGGGGTGCGCAAGGTCCTCGATCTTAAAAAATCGTGGCTAAAAAAATAAAGAGGATAAGTAAAATTTTTCTGACACCTCAGGGCTAAAAAAAATCAAAGGAGGGTCCATCCAATCTCAAATTTAGGAGGTTTTTATATATATATGTACTTTCCTTTGCGCAGTGGTCCTGACTGTGATAGTATGCTTCAACTTAAGTTAATCCTTCAGGCTTGAGCTTAATGCTCTTAGAGTAGAAATAATCAAGGGGATTTATAAATCTTTGATGAAAAATGTGTTTCAAAGAATGTAAGTTTCAATGTTTACAGTTTTAAATTTATTCGAAAGAATACAAATTAATATTTATTCAGTCGTTTACCTGAATTTGAATGACTCGAATAATCCACATCTTCTACAATATCTGAAAATAAAATACAAATTCGAGTTATTTGTGGAATAATTTCATATATTGAAAGCGATCTAACCTAGAACTACCCTGTTTCAACAGTTTTAAGTAAATAACAAATATGACAAACTATTCTTTCAAACGATTAAAGAAAACAATATACTACTATTATTGCAAAAGTATTGTAAAAACCCTGGTCATTCCTGTTTTTATTATTTCTTAACAAAAATTTTAAAATAGAAATTGAAACCAAAAATTATCACTTAACAGGAAAAATTCTCTATGAAATGTTCAATACTAAAAAAGCAATTTTATCATTGTAATCTATAGGTAAACTGAATGCGTTGTGCAGAAATTCAGCTCCTAACAACGAAGGGAAAGGTGTTTTCTGGCCACTTGAATATGTTTATAAAAAGAAGGGGTTTATAAGTTTAACAAGGGTTCGATTCAAACCTAACAGCAAAAATACATCTATAGCCAAAAATTATTTGCTTCTATCAATTCATCCAAGAATATGCCCAAATCCTCACGAGGATTTGGGCACATTCTTGTCTATTCTTAAGTGAAACGGCCATTTTTGATTAACCTTTGCCTAACCTAACTTAAACTACAGCATCTCTAATTAATATATCAAAGATTCATATATTGGATTTTTGTATATATTTAACAAAGGATGATAC
>JAQGCS010001162.1:0-15266 GCA_034702105.1 Fuscozetes fuscipes
TGTCCTCATTTGATGCCACGAGTATTTGATAGGCTTTTTGAGTCAAATTCTGTTTCTTAGCATCTGTTGCTTCGAAAGTCCAGCTCAGTCTGGGATGAGGGCTGTCCATTGCTAACGGATTTCTAAGGTATTCACATCTCAAGTCAACCGCTTTGATATCACTCAGCGATTGTATGCTTGAGAACAGAGTTTGAGTGAAGACAATCACAAAAATGATTGAGAACTTCATAATTAATTGTAAACAAATTATAACAAGAGAAACTGGATCTTTTATAGTGGTTTAACTTCTAATCAAATGGCCTTGGATACAAATATTTAACAAAAGATTCTTAAAATCTTTTCCTTTACACTAAAGATTATTCCAAAGTATATATTTGTGATTAAATTCTTAAGAAAATTTTAAAAATTTCGTTATTTGCAAAAATACTTTGAACTTAGAATCTTCGTGTGGTCTCGTCTGTCATTAAATTCTATTACCTATCTAATTTGACTTCTGTTCGGAAAATTATCAGATGATTACCAAGTTGAAGAATAATCAGATGAAATTATTTATATAGATGTAACGTTGCTGGAATGCTTCGCCAATCAGCAAGTAATGTGCTTTTTGTACAGTTAAAGTCATAGAGAACCCCAATATGAGAGAGATACAATTGAACCTCGTAAGCGAAAATGTATTTATTGGAATAAAAATATTGAACAAAATATTAGAAAGAATTACAACTTTTGTTGAAAATGATTGCCTTTTGTTTCGATACAGAGTTTTACTCTATTACTCAGACCTTTCATACCAAGAAAACAATTTTTTAGCATTATCCGCGTCATTTCAGTGATAGCCTCTTGTTTTTGAAATTTCGTCGCGATTTCATAATATTCGAGTCCTTTTACGTGCAATTTTACCCAGAGCACTTTAAATTTTCAAAATTTCTGAAAGCGCGGGGCGGGTGGTGGGTAACGCACAAAACTATATACTCAATAGTGACATTTCTGTCCGATTTTGGCTATATTTGTGTGCATACGTCTACAGTGGACTATTTGGCACCTATTCTTAGCAAACTGTCTTGCTTACTAATCAAGAAATTTTCTTGTATGCTTTGTTACTGACCTTGCTAAGTGTGATCCTTATTAAAGACAACTCACATCAAATTAACGACGGATTGTGTTTATCTCTATTTTTAATTGATTTTATAATTGAATTAAAAAATGAAGTATTTGTGTGCATGATCAATTTTATCAGTATTCGAGCGAACATTTATCAAATAATTGGTTGAAAATAGCTGAAGGCTAGGTAAAAGTAATATTCTATAGTTAGCAAAATAAATAGTAAAGTCATAAAAACAAATCACAGATTTTTTATTCAAATGAATGGAATAGGAGTGGAATAAAACGTCTTATTTCTTGGTTAGGAATTTCATTATTCATTTAACTGTTAAAATATAAACAAAATAATCATTTATTAAAAACTTTTTTATTTTATTCTAGTTTTGAGTTTCTATTCAAATATTTTCCCAATTTTCCCAATTGGTGTCCAATTTTCTTGAGTTCCTCGTCTATTATCTGCCAGTTGTGGATCACATCCTGAGCCGATGGTGTCTTCCTATCGTCTGACTGCACGTAATCTTCCGATTGAAGGCTTGACTCAAACCTTTCCGCGTAGTTATTATTCTCTTCACTGAATTTGATTACAAATAATTTGATTTATGAGACAATAGTTGAGACGTTGTTTGACTCACTTATTGTAATCGGTTTCCAAATTAAGATCATTTGGTCGGATATCATCAGAAATTGAGGACTGGGGAACAGTGAGGCCCGGGTTCATCAGAAATTGCATTTCTGGCATGATTTCAGGCGGGGGAGGCCTCATATTAAAAAACATTTGCTCATTGAATGGTTGGAAATTTGAATTCATTTTAGCTATTAGTTGCTGTTGCAGTGGAAGAGGTAGTTGTAGCTTGTTCACTTTTTCATTTGACTCTATAATTTTATATGTTTATGCAAAAAAAATCAAACTTATCCTTAAATATTGATTAAAAGTTCAATAATTGCAAGGTTACGTTTTTATTTGTTCTAGATAAACATTTTTGAAGTAAACAAGATAATTACCTGAAATGGATTCGAGTGTCTCCTGTTCTTTGGCCGGCCTTTTGCCCCTAAATAGTTGAATCACTCTATTCTTGGGAATTATTGGCACAAACAGAGGGAATGGTATCATTCCTTCGCTGATCTTCTTGAAAGTCTTGACCACAGAATCAAAGCTTAACATCGATTTCATACTATCGCTGATCATATCGAGAGCTGAGGACGACTCAGACGATTGACAATCAATTGATGGCAACAAAAGTATTGCACAAATAGTTAATAGAAAAACATTGAATTCATTTGGTTTAAACATTTTGTTTATCTCTTAATCCGAGAGAAGAGTTGAAAAAAGATTAAAACAAAATTAAAAAAAGTCTTTATATTTCTTTTGAGCCAAAAGTTATTTTTAAGACTCTTTTACTCTAACTTTTGATTTGCGAACAGAAAAAACTCAATAAATAATAATAAAAAAAGTGTTTAAAACATTTGATTAATTGATTTTAATTTATTATTCAAATTGCATACAATTAGAGCAAAAATAATTCACTGGAAAACATGAAAAACAAATCCGAAGCGATTTTGAATTCAAGTCATATATTGCGAACAAAATTGTCTTTAATTGAATCAATGCGTAACCAATTGTGAGCACAAGTCTTATGCCGTTCCCTAGTATTTGATAGTAAACTTTGAACTCAAAAACTAATTCTCTATTTAACAGTCAGTAAACTATTAAAGCGAATAACAACTAAACTGACAAAAACTTGAAGACTGAGTCGAGTGCGAACACTAACAAAAAGATGAAAACCAAAGGAAAGGCCTGACTTTTCTAACCTTCTTCTCCAATGATATCATATCTTAATGTAAAGTCAGAGATAATAAAAAAAAATTTCAAATAAGAAATTAGTTTAAAAGTCTAACTATAGCCTAAATAAATAAGTTCTCTCTCTCTCTCTCTCTCTCTCTCTCTCTCTCTCTCTCTCTCTCTCTCGAAATGTATTTTTTAAGTTTTATTAAAACCTTAAGATTTTGTTGATTTTTATTGCGTGCCTTAAACTATATATTTAGTGTCGATTACATTTAGGAATCAGGTCTTAGGTCTCACTATTGGCTTAAATGTTGTTTTCAGACAAACCTATAGTTGTGTCCAATTAATTGACCTCAAAATTAAGTGATGTTTTGAGAAAAGTGTTATCAGATTTGTGTTTAAAACAAATGTTTAATCGACTTTTCGGGCATTGATTTCATTACTATAATAAGAATTTAATATCGATTTGAAGTGATTTTTTTCGCACACTTTTCGCACATTTTGATTGATTCGGATATTATTCACAACCGAATCATTTTTAATGTGTTCTTTGAACTCATTATTTATATTCCATAAGAATTGAATTCAGAGATACCCAGAGGGGAGAGGGGAGCCTGGGATATTGAAAAGATGTTGCGAAACACCCCCAGGAATTGGAATATTTCACATTCCGTCTACAAAAATCAACATTGAAAAATTGACCTCAAAGCAATCACAAATATTTGTAAATATCAATAGAATCTATTAGTGTAACTACTGCTCATCCTTGAAATAAGTGGTAGTTTTGTAAAGTTCATCGATCAAAAAACATGATTTTGAGAATATCTTAACTCCAAACTAATCATTTGAATAGATAAGTTTGAATTTTTAATTTATAATGTTTATATATGGATATTATAATACTATGACTGAACCCATTCCTCTCGTCTGATGAATGAATGCCTTATAAGTATTTTTGGGTGAAATCAATTCGATTTCTCTTAAGTTTGATGACTAGACGAGATAATAACTAGATAATATTGCATAAAAGCATTTTTAATACACGAGACCAACCTATTGACCCCTTGGCATAAAAACATCGTAAATAACCCTTTATTGTTCTCATACTTGCAAATATTAATCTAGATCACACTTTAATAATTAATCAAGATTAATCCATTTTTATTGTGATATCAATTTTATTTAGCAATAAGTTATATAAATTAAATATAAACCTGACAAGAAACAAACTTTATTCGGGATAAGTTAGTGAATAAATATTTAAAATTCAAATATTGTGAGACTTCTGAGGACTGAATAGAATTCGTTTGAAGACATCTATAAATTATCGATCATTTTGTTGAAAAAGGCGTTCAGTTTTGAGATTTCATTTTCACAATTAATGCCAAACTGTTTGGCCATCTCTTCGACACTGACTGTGCCTTTGGGGACATGTCTGTAGTCTTTGTCTGCTGTGCCGCCCATATAGTCGGGAAGATTCTCAGTCGGTATCAGTTTATTGATGTCCTTTTTGGTCGCAAAACGAACCAATTTCTTAGACTCTGAGTCGAGCCACGAACGGATCAGTTTCCAGATCTGGTTGAATATCCAGGGTAGCTCATAAACGTACACATACACAATAGCACCTGGATTGGGGTCACAATTAATTATAAATTACTTAATATTTGGAATCAATTTTGAGAATTACCCGAGAAATAGTTGGAAAGGGTTGAGACAATAAAGCGGGCGAAGTCTAAGTCTACATTGGAGAGGGATGCCTGATGACAGTCAAATATGATGGCGAACCCCCGGTGCGGGTGCTCTGCTACAATCTTTTCGCAAACATATATGAAGTAATTTCGCGCCAAATCATCGAAATGTGGTCTCAGTATTGCATCTCTTCTGTTGTTTTTGAGTCTAATTATCAAAACATTGTTGTCTTCTTTGTCGGGCAAATACCTAAAACAGGCCGCCATCTGATAGAACTCAGACGGAAAGTCACTGTCAGTCCTGTTTTGAGAAAAATTACATTACATTACATTGTGGTTATTTAATAATGAAGTTTGAGGTAGTTGAAAGAGAATTCCTAGGTCTAAGGATTCCCAGTAACTTAAGAAATTAAGCATTGATAAAAAGAGCGGGAGTGAATAGTGGGTTCCTATCCCTAGACCACCAATAATATCTAATAGATCAATTAGTTTATTTAATTATTTATTCAATTATCTAATTATTTTATGAATAAATAGTTTTGTAATGTTATCAAAAATTTGAGAAAAAGGTCAGAACTAATTTGGTCTATCGACATTAATTAGAATTGTGAACTGTCTCATTCCTGTCTGCTAGATTACAAATGGTTTGTAAATATAATCTTAATGATTAAATGAATGTTTATTTATTTTTTTTTGTTGCTTATTTCTTAAAAATACGATGAATTTATTGCGTGTTTTATGAGAATAATTACTAGAACCCATTAGTTAATCGCTAGTTTCCTGGTCAGATCTTTCATCTTCAAATCAATTGAAAAATAAAGTTCTAGATCGATTCCAGACAATATTCACAATTGAAGAATAGTAACAAATATGAGTTTCCTGATTAGAATTAACCATTTGCATTTTATTTCCTTTATTTGAATTTTTCCCATGTTCTTATAAGGCTACTATGCTAATTTGTACCTAGATAGTCACGGTTGACTAATTTTTATTTATTTTTCATCTGCGGTTATAATTATATAGAATCTTGGGAAAGCCTATTAACCTAAAACAAACGCATGTATCATAGCTGGAGTCAATTATTATGACCTACGCCCTATTATGGCCATAAATGTTTGTGACAGTAATCAAACTGCTCTTTAATTCAATGATTTTCTAGTTTTATGAACTGAGAAATGGGTGGACTTCTAATACAAATAACCGGATCATTATTTATTAAATTCTTTTGACTACTGAATAGCTATTATTTTTCGATAAACTTTTTAAATTATTGCCAAAAATGAATCTAATAATTAGATTAACGACAAGTCAATGGTCTGAATGGAACTTCTTTTTCATAGATTAGTTCCAAAATTCAATTATCAAACGATAATATCATTTAATCGGATATTTGTAATGGGATTACATACCATTCATTGATCCCTAGAATATGTCTCCATTTCATGGCTTCATTAACACACTTAACGGCGGTGTCGACAGTGGTTGGCCTCCAGGCGAGGAATCGGCGGACAAACCAATCGCATGTCAATAGTTTGTGAACATCTCTCTTGTCGTAGAGGTCGCAGTTCAGTTTGATTTTCTCCGTCAGCCCCTCTCTAACCGATTGGACGAACTCCTCGTCGAAAAAATGATTGATCACTGGCTTCATTGAGTTAGTTATCGAGAAAATTTTTGCGACAATGAAAGTGTATCAGAGTTTTGTTGAATCACAAAATGATTTGTGAGAACTCTAAGGAATGCCAGCAATTTGTTGTCGTTTTAGAGGTATTTCATGAATACAGTTGTGTCACAACAGATGAATATTTTGCAAAATGTATTTTTATAAATCAAATTGTTTTTCACGCGAAGTAATCCTCTGTTGAGATGTGATGTCAAACATAATATTCTCAGCTCTCAGAAGATTCAGACTTTTCTATAGTTTCGCCCCATTTGGCAATATTTTGGTCAATTGGACGGCACTTCCTTATGATTACACGGAATGTGATTTACAAGAAAACATGTCTTTAGGTTTTGGTCCGACAGAAGCCAAACGTATCAATCAATAGGTCCGGTACTGGATATTACCAAAAGACGACAATTATTGTTAAATACTTATTATTTTTTTATTTCAAATAATAAGAGATATACAGAGCTAAGTGCCAATTTTTACCTAGCTCTGTATATATATATAAGACAATTGTCTATTGAATTGAGAAAACTATTGCTATGAAACACTTGACTGAGAATTGAAACCACTATTGAACTGAAAATTTCTTTTCTCTTTGAAATCAATTTGAAGTCAAAGTCTATGAAATGAATCGAATTAAAGGGGAAAACACTTTCTCTTATTGCACGTGAAATTACATAACATGATTACTCTTGCAATTGAGGTCTGACTGACGTTTACTATTAAACTTATCTTAACGAGAATTTTCGGGTAAAACAGCATTTTATTCGTTGGTCTGTTATGTGTGACATAAAACACTGTAATGTTATTTCAAATTCAGTTATAATGAGAACTGGTTTTTGAAAGAAACAAAATTTGAATTCAGTTCAAAATTAATGATATGATCTGTGATTAACTCATATGGAGATCAATGTATACTAAATGTGTTTGGTATAATTTGATGCACCTTAACTCTGGCGGTTAGCAACTTGCATAATTACTGTATTTATACTTTTGATAGTTTGGTTTTTCGAATAGCAGATGAAAGGTACTTTGAAAAATAAGGAGAACCTCTTAATTTGCATTTAATCTTAGGAAGTATTATCGATTTTATCCAAAATTTGTGTAAAAGTTGCCCTGATTTGCATTTGAACTAAACTTAACTAGTTAGGTAAAGAGAACTAGGTATCGACCGAGAAATGCATTTTGGGTGACATTTTCTCAAATCAGGGTCACTTTCAAAGTTAGGGAAAACTTTGCGATAATTGATTGTCGAGTTTTGATACTCTCTACAATGTAGAGAGTCATAAAAAATTAGTTCATCCAGATCAATAGACATGTTTAACCTTTTGTCTCAATAAACTTTAGTATTTCATTTTTTTAAATCAATTTTGATGAAATAGTTAGTCAGAAAACTGTTCCATCTTACTCTATCAAGATTGGCAAACAATGATACATGTATAAAATGATATATGCAAAATATTGAGATAGTTATCTAGCAGAATTTTAGGTTAATTTTTTTGTTTTATTCTGTAGGTGTTATTCTGCTCGTACATACAATAGAATTGAGACTATTATCTGAATATTTATTGATTTCACAGATTTTATCTGCCAAGCCATATTTACTGATAGCCGTATTCATAAAGATTATTCTTGATACAATATCTGATATACCTTATGCCTTATTTATAATTTAGTTCATTCTGTTACTCATCAGATAAATTATTCTGAATATAATATTTTTTGGTTTTGGTTTAAATGCTTTATTTGTGTAACGAATTATAAAATTATTGTCTTTGCAGGGAATTATCAAAATGAAATAGTACAAATTATTTATTATATAATCTCTCTCTTCCTTGAAAAATGAACTAATTATTAACGGCTGAATATCACCAATTAAATATCAGTTAAAATTTCAATTGATTTATAACTATTTAATCTCTAATTTCATAAAATGGTTTTAATGTACTTTTTTATGAGTAATTCAAATAATGTTTGCTTTGAATGAAAGCTAATCTATGATTCAATATAAGGAATTTATTGAATTTATTTGATCGTATTAATTTATGCATCAAATATAGATTTTTCCGCAAGATAACAAGCATAAATTACCAATGCGAATTCTGACAACAAGTGTGCTTTGGTAATTTTAATTTAGACAATAAGGAAACAATTTCAACACTTCTTGATTATTAAGATTTGTTTTTCATGTATTGAATTTATTAAATCTATATATAAATGTCTAGTCATGAATGAGCGCTCAGCCCCTCACTGTGTAGGCGTTCAATAATGAAATTCTGTTTTTTAAGAATTCTGAAGCGTTTTGTTTTAATCCAACATTTAATATGAAAATAATTGTGTTTTTAATTCACTTATTGTTTGAAAAACCAAAACATTTGAAAATAATAATAAACAGTGTTTTAAATAATAATATTTTTATTATTTTGCAAATAATTTATTTTCTCATGAATTCAATTAAGTATTTATGATTAGAGTCAACTGTTTTTTCATTCTGTCCTCATTTGCATTCCTATCGCTTAATAGAAATAGGATTTCCTATTCTTTAATGAAATGGTTTTTGTCAATTCATAATTACTTTCGATTAATAATTGATTAGAATAATTATCGATTGAATAGGAAAAGATGTGACTAGATAGTAATGCATCGCATGTCGAAATTTTACAAATATTCTACGAATCACCTAGAGCAATCAAATATTGAAACTATTGGAACACAGGATATATCCGCCCAAATAATTATAATATTGATTCGCTCTTAATAATACATCTTTATAACTTTTCTGGTAGAATACATTAACAGTAATCTTGCAAAAATAATCTTGAAAAAAGAAATGATCTTGAAAACTAATTGAACGCTCAATTTTCTTATTGATTGGAATATTCATCTATTTAGCACAAAATATGTATTCTGCCAGTTCAAATTCAAATTTATTGCTTGTCTATCAACACATCCGGGTTATTGATTAAATTAGGAAAAGTTAGCGGAATTCATTGCAATATTATTGAATTATCAGGGCCATTTAAATAAAAAAATAATTCATTTGATAATTTAATTGATTTTTTTTAAATTCTAGCAAACAGTTAATTATTCCGTGAATTATGATCTTACAAAAGTAGGAATTTCCTGCAAGTGTAATTAGAGTTTTAGATAATTTTAGATAATTTCCACATTCCTTAAAATGAACTTGTTTAATATTCATCAAATTTGATGTGAAATATAGACAAAACTGAAGTATTTAAGATCGTCTTCTCTAAATTTTGAACAGGAATCAATTTGATAAAATCGACATTATGATAGCAGAGATTTATTCAGATAACAATTTAAAGATAACAAGGTGCATTTTAGAGAAAACAAGTAATTAAGGATAAAATCAAAAGTATTACCTCAAAGTAATCGATAAGGTTTTCGATATGAAAATCGAAGTGAATTTTTTTAATGTAATAATAAGTTTTTCGGATAAAACTTTACAATTAAAGCACATTTGATGTCGAGTTGTAATGAAATCACGAAAAACTTGTCTCAAAATATTGGCCTCAATATTGTGTAACGAAAAGAACTTAACCTCAAGTCTTAGGCAACACTCAGAGCACATGACATGTTGTGGAAATTCATCAGATATGAGCGCATCCAGTGCTGGCAATGGCGGGGCATACCAGCGCCACAAGTCTGCTCATTACTACTGCAGCTGTTTGGATGACCCAGTTATTCAATATAGCCGTCGGTGTTGAACAGCCATTGGCCAAAAACCATTGCCATTACGAATGACAATCACTTTTTAATAACATATGATTTACTTCAGAGAACTGGATTAAAAAATGAAGCCCTGAATCAATTATATGGAAATGTCATCTAATTCTTGTGTTTATTTGATGGGGAAATACATCTGACAGTTGAAGAGATGAAGATATTATTGTTTGTGAATTACAGTATTCATTGAGACTGGCTTTTAAACTGAACAGGAAGAAATGTTGAGCATTTATTTTTATGCGGAAGTTCTTTATTTGAATTCCTGGCGAATGAGTAAAAAGATTTCCCGAAAACTTTCTTTTAGTGAAATATCAAATTTGTTATCAAATATTACAGCAATTGTTGTATTCATTTGTTGATTACGTGATTTCTCTAATCTCACAAAAGCTTATTCTGAGCCTATTATTTGAGAGAAAGCCAATTAACATGTACAATGAGTAATGGATAATTGGATAACCATGATTAACATCCGTACGGAAAAATCCTAAAAAGTATTCTACTATAATCATCTCTAAATTCCGTGATGATCTAATTAGATTTAATCGTATCGCACCCAAGATAAATATCATCTATTTTTAAACTTCATAGGATATAATTTTTGTTGTTGCAAATGTTGATGTTAGCTAGTTAAGAATTGAAAGCATACCGGAAACGGAAGTAAACAAATTTTGAAATCAAAGAAAACTTTTAATAATAAATAAAATTTTGAGAACAAAACATAAATATAATTCGGAAAACCCTGAAAATCACACAAAAGTTCAAAGTTTAAAACAAGGCATAAAATTTGTATTATTTTAATAACAGATTTAAATTAATTAATAGTTTAGTATTCAGTCAACTGAACGTTTGAGAACAGGTCTTCCCATTGTTTTTGTTCGTCATTTACAGAAAAAGATTGGTCTTGGCAGTGGCTTCCGGTTTTACCATATAAGCAGTTGGACACTGGAGTGGCCGGTCTGTGGATGAGCTTCATTGATGGCGCCGCGTTCTTCGGCACAAACACTGCGCCCGACGGCGAAGAAACCGGATTTATTTGACTACTGCGGCGAATCAGTTGTTCGTTACCGAACTGGTAGGGCAGTGGGTATGCACTGCAGGAACGGGTATGTGTCACAAGAATTTACTAATTATATATTGGATTTGCTTACTATGAATTCACTTCATTGTCCAAAAGTGCTTGGTATGGATAGCCTGATGGTCCTCTGCATCAAAATCAACATGGAATTAAATTAATTATATATATTTTCTTGAAAATATTGGTTTTATTTATTTGACAAAACTATTGAATTCTTAATAAAATAAGAGAACTTTCCTACCTGGTTAAAAATATAATTCTAAATTCAAATATGTGTAATAAATCAATTGCCTCATAAAAATCACACTTCTAAAGTATTTAATTAATCAAGCTATTTATAAAAAATAGTGTTATGTAAACACTGATAATTGATTGATCATCAATAGTGACAGGTGTTTGGCAACGGGAGTCCAAAACTAAAGTACCAAGTTTATTTAGCCTCAAAACTTCCTTAAATCTATTCAATGAATATCTATAAATAAATTAAATTCAACTCAAGTAAAATTAAAAACTTGGAGAAAATTGCGGAACAATTCGTTTGTAGTTTTTGCTGAACTAAACTAAACAAGGGCACTGACAACTTGTCAAATTAATTGTCGGTTCAAAATTGATTTAATGACTAAACCTGTTATTAAAGGTCAACAATAGTTTTGGAGTCAGTTATCCATTAAATTTATGGGTATTTTCTCTAAAGAAAAAAAATAATACTTTTATCACAGAATGAGCTAAAAATAAGTCCAGACTTTGACTCTGAATAACAAAAGGGGTTATATCACAGGTTTTCTAAAAATACCAAACTTGAATATTAGCAAGTATCAGTATCAATAGTAACCCTTGGAAGGTTATTTTTAAGTTTATAGTACTACTAGTTTTGAGATTCGATATGGATAGTAATCAAGGACATTTCATATAAGATCAATAACTTACGAGATTTTGTTCATGGCATCGGATCTGGACGGCCCTCTCTTTCGGTTGGGGAACAAAAGATTTGTCAAGGATAATCTGTAACCAGAAGAATGTGAAATGAATCGTGGTAATGTTTTTAACCCTGTTTATTTAATAAAATGAAAATGGTAATGTATTGACATACCCGGCGCCGTAGTTGTTCTGAAGGGCGTCCCAACGACTCTTGGCCTTTTCCACAACTTTCATCAGGTCGTCAACAATTGAAGATAAGCCGGGAATGTTTGGCAGTGCTGGTGCTGAAGACGGAGCCTGTGGTATGACCTCACATGTTATGACTGGAGGTTTCCATAAACAAAATTGCAATTAATTTAATGATTTTTTATCAAAAATTTATAAAAAATATATGGATTTTATATATATAAGGATGAGTTTCACATAATTTATTTAATGGAAAAAATCAATAAAAATTGTTAATTGATTTGAAGGCAATAATAAATTACATTAATTGAAATGAGTAATAAAGATAAAGTATCAAGGGTTAAAAGGCTTGAGAATTACATAAAACAAAATTAATTTATCAAAATGATCCTGCATAAAAAGCAAAGAGCCAAAGATGTAAATCAATGGAAGTATTGGCAAACCTTTGATGAGGCAAATGATGGTCACAACAATCATAAGATAACTGTTAGACAACATTCTGAGGCTTTGGTGAACTTGAACTTAAGGCTCGTATAATAACTGTTTGGCCAAAACTATTAAACGCTTGCCTTTTAAATGAAGCAAATAATGCGTTATTACCTCAAAAATGGATCACATCCTCAAAATAGCAGTCAGTCCTTCTTCAACAGAACACAGAGTGGGAGAAGAGTGCAAAGGCAGGCCATAGACAGGCCGTACGCAGGCTGCACAGCACATTCACCGCATGTGTTTGCACTGGCAGTACAATGAAATCGTGTATTTGATCAGTTGGACAGCCTGTTCTCAGCTCAAATGATTACTACTTGTTTACTCAATTTAAATGTTAATTAAAAGATTATTTTTCTTTACCTCAGTTTTGTTGATATTCGCAGACATTTCGTTAATATATCGATGGACTCAACCCATCAATTATTTCGCGAATATTATCATAATTCCTATCTTAAGACACGGATGTGCAAGAGGGTTTCGAATTAATTACACTGGGATTGTTTGAAACAAATCCATATATTTGTTTAATTTTATTGTAACCTCATATTATCCAATCAATTTTTTAAAGGTGCGACCTTGCACATTGTCACCTTGCCTTAATTTTCGATTTGCAATTTGTGTCGTCGATATCATATAAGACTCACCTTTGAAAAGCCTTTGATATAACCCGTAATTATATGTGAAAGGGTTGACATAAAGAAGATTGAGTCGACTGAATAAGAAATTCTCATCGATTAAAAAAGTGTTGAATTTTGAGATAATAATCAACATATCGTTGGATTCAAATTAGATTTCAATAGAATTTTCTTAAGGGAAGGCATGCATTGATTTTTTCTCTTGCAATCAAATAATGTGATTAGTTGTGACCCAAACACAATATTTAATAATATATTGTTATTTAATCATTTTTTATGTTATGTGAAAATAATGTCTATAACCAGGATCTTATGAAAACGTGTTTTAAAACTGACTTTAATTGAATTTTATTGATATTGACTGAGAATTCTATTTTGAGCTGAATTCTGTGTGACCTTGGCAACCCTTTCAAATGCATATTCAAATGTCAACAATAAAATACAAGAATAAGCTAAAAATAGAAAGTTAATGAACTTGGTATTCTTTTTTGCACGTAATTATTTATTATTGTTTAAGTTTATTTTGAGTGAGCATGTCAAATTTATACGTTTATTTACCTTTGAATAACCCAATGAACCACAGAATGCATATCAAAATGACATTAAAGCGTAATATTTGAGTCACAAAATGATCCAATTCTTGGTCTAATTAGTAAATAAATTGATGACATTTCGTATTAAATCTAATGAGACTTTATTTTCACTCCAATTATTTCAATGAAAATATCGAATATTAGGTCCTTTTGGTTCGTTTATAACCCAAACAAATTCCATATCTTTTGGATCAATAAATTTTTTTGCTCGAATAAAGTGTATGAAAATCAAAATTTAGTTCAATTAGTGAAATGTTCTTTACTTTTACTCTATTTTTGTTTCATTTGATATTTCAAATGATTAGAAATGTTTTTGTAACTAATTATAGAAGAAATTAATTAAAATACTCTTCAATATTGAAAAATTAATGAATGGAAACATTTTTTGAAACTGAATGTCCTCTTAAGCCAAATCTGATTTAATTAATTCGAATGCGGACTTACCTATCGTATCCTGTTCAATTCAATTAGGGGTGAAGTGGGCCTCGCCTTTGGCACCCAAACTGATTGAAGGTTAAGTCAAATCAATCAATATTTTGGACATTATTTTCGAAATTTGCTATCATTTAAATGTTTATATAATTATAGTATTTGACTGTATTTTAAATTATTCTAATTTTTATTTAAATAAATGATGAGATTTGAATGATCTTGATATTGATTTTTCCAATGAAATCTTGAATAACACATAAAAGTCATTCGTATTTCTTTAAATATATGAAATTTTTAAATATCTAAGAGAATTAAAAGTTTGGTCTTATTATTCTCATTTTAAAACTTATTTGTTATTCATTCATTTATTACTAGTTGAAGGACATGGATTCAAAAAGCGTTAAAAGTCCACAATTAAAAACTAGGAAAAAATTTCGTGAAAAATATAATAATTTTATGATTAATAATAGGGATGAGAATAAAGGGATCATAAGTTTGGAGCGATTTTGCAAAAACTACTTTTTGCTTATTATGACTGATTTGGATCAATATGTCAGTGGAGTCAAGAGCTGGAAAAGGATCGCTGCAGTAGTGCTGAAGATACTTATTTTGTTGCTAATGGGGGTTAGGTTTGCCATCTCTGCCCTTATCTCCAGGCCGTGGATTACTGTACTGACCAGTGATTCAAACAAGTTGTTAGGCAACGGACGAATCATCTCAACTGTGGTTAGCCTGGGCGCTTTCCTTTTATTCTTTGTGGGTCTTCTACTATTTTACCAGGAAATTACTAATACACTTGAAATCATGGAATTTTATTACCAGATCAAAAATAAAACAGTAACATTTCCTTTAAATCGATTGAACGCCAGAAGATTTGGTGTAAAATTCAATCTAATGACCAAGTACCTTTTGAAGCAAGCCTTTTATCCATTGGTTTTTCTAACATTTTTCCTGTT
>JAQGCS010001163.1:0-15266 GCA_034702105.1 Fuscozetes fuscipes
TTGCAGTCAATGTTTACACAATGAATACGACGGCTGGCGTTCAATATTTTGATTGGCATTAGACTTATTCTGATTGTGATTCGTCTTTCACGTGAAGGCTATGATTGACAATTGTCTTATTCTTACGACAGTATGTCTTTTACTGTAATTTGATATTTATTTTCTATTAATATTGCAATAAAATCATTTTTCTGGATATTTTGTATTCGGAATCGTTTGATAACACAATGAATTCATTTATAAAGTTTATCAAGCCAAATTTCAAAATAATTTCAGCATTATTCTGTTTTACTTGTTTATTCTATCAGACTTTAGAAATACTTTATCCATTTACTAGTGGCAAAACACTTGCTCATATTCAAATAGGAAGAATACCTAATAAAACATTGCCCGCAGTCACACTCTGTTATCCTTATTTTCTAAATTTGGAAAAGGTTGCTGAACATGACCAAGATGATGGCGAAAAATATAAGAAATTTTTTAATATTTTTGAGAATTTACAAAATGATTCATATTATAACCAATCAGATCTTTTGGCCATTTATCAGAAAATACAATTTAATTATGCCTTATTGGTAACAAGCAGCCTGCTGAGTTTGAGTTCTTTGTTTGAAAATCTTACCATCAAATTCAACAATAATCAAGCTGATAATATAATGCAAGATAATAATGAAAACAATGGAATTTTAATCAATTTGTTAACCTATTCTGAAAACGAAAAAAATTTGAACATGGAACTGGATTATGAACCTTTAGTGGCGAATTGGTACAGGTACATTGGTCAACCTATTGAAAGCATCATTGTAGAAGGAATTAATAATGGACCGGAGGCTATAAGAATTCAAAAATGCTTCACATTATTCAGTGCTCTGCAGAATGAATGGAGAGATTACAGAACAGATGTGGAGGAAATCGCAATAACTATTCATAATTTTAACAAGTACCTTCCAATTAAAATATTTAATAAATATTATCTTGCAATACATTCGCCAAACACATTGCCTGATATTAAGCAATTCACAGAAATGGATGGCAGATCACCTTACCTAGTCAAGTATTCGCAGATTAACACTGAGCTAATGGGTAGTGGTTACGACACAAACTGCTTCGAATATAATCTAGATTACAAATATGCAAATTTTAATATGGTATCTGATTGTATTACACACTGTTATCGTTATAAGATCATGGACAATTTATATCAGTATGATTTTCATCAAATTTATCAGTCTAGATATTTATTCAGGAAAACATTCTTGGAACAATATCAAGATTGGAAATTTCAACTTATCCTTAGAAATATGGAGTCACAAAGATCAGCATGCATGAATGAATGTCAACCTGATTGCCATTTCCAATATTATATTTTGGACGTAAACAAGCAAATAATATTTAATTTAGCTCTGGATCAAACGTTAGATAATAATTATTTATCTATTATTCCGAGCGCTTTTCCAAATGTACTAGTAAAATATTTGCCAGAATCGACTTTTATATCATTTGTGTGTAATTTCGGTGGACTATTAGGTATGTGGTTAGGCCTTTCTATGCTCACATTTTTCAATGATACCTGGGAAATAATCAAGAATATTTTAAACAAATTTGTTTATATATGTCCAATTTATTATTTAAATATAATTAAACAATCACAAAAATCAATATTCGAACGTAAAAATGTATCTAATATACAAATTATTAATATATCTGGCTAATGATTAGATTATGGAAAGATGAAGGCAAGATTGCAAAAAAATTGTGTATATATTTTAATAATCTTACTTTTGTATAAATTTGTTCATGTAAAATTGGAATAAGGATATTTACATTACAGAATATTATTAAGTAAAATATTCTTATTTAACAGATAAATATAATAAATATAATAATTATTTATTGATTTATTTAATTCATTAATAACAATTTTATTACATTTATTATTATGCTTTTTTGGAAATGTTGGCAACAAATGAATATAATGGAATTGAAATCAAATGGCTTAAATATTCTGACATTAAAAATAATTTGAACATGGCTCTTGAAAATGATATAAGAGCTAAGAATTGGTAGAGGTAAATTGGTTATCTTATTGATAGTATTGTTATGGAAGAAATTACTGAGCCAGAGGCTTTAAGAATTTAAAAAATGCTTCACATTATTCAGTGCTTTACAAAGGGTATGGAGAGATCAGGGGTGCCGAAGGTACCCGACCTCAGGGAGGTGGGGGGTCCCCCGGAACAAAAAATCAGTTAGGGGTATAGGGGGTGTATTTTTCTGACTCGCCGGATGGGGGGAGGGGTAGTGGGAGATAATTTTTCCAAAAAATTTGCCCCCTCGCTTTGCTCGGCAAAAACTTCCCATTTGCCTCGCCTCTGCGGGGGGAGGGGTCTGATTTGCCTAAAGATTTGCCGCCTTGCTTCGCTCGGCGAGAACTTTGCGTTTGCCTCGCGTTCGCGAGGAGGTGGGTCCGATTTGCCTCAAATCTAGAGGGGTCTCGTCGGGACCAAAAACTAGGGGGAGTATTTAGGCTATACCCCCCTTCGGCACCCCTGGGAAAGATTAAAGAACTAAATGACAAAGGATCTGATGAATGTTAAATTAAGATGACTTTTCATATAATTTTTGGGAAGATTTAAAACGTTCTAGATATTGTTCAGCATCCTACACATACCTGCCTGTATTAGTTATGAGCAAATATGTTACAAGTGCATTCGTGTGATAGTTATCTTATCATTTATTCTAAAGGTTTTTATTTCATTAGAATTGTTATTTTATATACTTTTGTATTAACTTGAGAAGACTGAGTTTATTATTATCTGTTGAAGCTCCCATAGTCTTAATGTTGCATATTAATTTTATATTTATTTATTATTAAAAAAAATTGAAAATCGGATAAAAGTTTACATACTTTTCCTATGTTTTCATTTCATGTAAGACCACTTAAAGTTTCAACCATTTACATCTCAAAAACTACTCCCAAATTTCATACAGTAAAGACCACACTTAAACTTTTATTCAATTTTGTTTCATTCTTAGAAAATATTGATTTATCTTACATATTATCTCTTATACATCAAAGTATCTATAATTTGAGCATTGACAAGGTCTTTTATTTAAATGCTTATTGATTACACATAACACACATGTGCTCGTTAATATAACTTGGTATTAGCTCCTTTTATCAATCAACAAGATTAAAATTGATTTTATACATAGTTCTCTTTCACCAATAAGATCATCTCTCTAAAAACCTACCTTGGGCATTGCATGAAATGATTTCACCATAGAATGTAAAATTATCTCAAATAAACAATTAACAGGTGCTTATATTCTTACAATTTTTAATATAAAAGAACACGATCATTTATTTTAAAATTATTAATCTCTTATTTTTTCAAATAAAATTAATAATGAAAGTATCGATTGTCTGCCTTTTGATCGCCCTTTCGATCAGCTCTTGTTTGAGCAAAAAATGTACTCAAAAAAGTGACTGTGCGGCTGATGAGTGCTGTTCTGTGATGAAGGGCACAACTGAGCAATATTGCCACAAGTATGCCAGATTGGGTCAGCCATGTGGATCGGGTGCACTTCCTCTGGTGAGTTTATTAATTATCTTTGATTATTTATAAAATTATTAAATTTGGATTTACTTTGCTAATACTAAAATAATTGAACCTATTCAGGATTGTGGTTGTGCGGCGGGCCTTCATTGCAAAATGACGGGAAGTTCTAATATACCAGAGTGTTTCAATTCAACATTATTTAATTAAATATTGAATCATAACCTTGATAGTTTATTAATAAAAATTTATCAAGTTTGAACAATGTTAATACAAATAAAATTTATTTGTTAAAGAAAAATATGTGTGTATTTGGGTTGAGCTCCCTTTTTGCACCCAGGAGTGAAATTAATAAATTGCTCTGCGTAGGAACAATACAGTTTAGCTTCTTTATATTTACCCGGATTACATAATAATATGCAATGATTTTTAGCTGGAATTGTGTAGATTTCTAAAATAAACTTTTTATTTTAACATGATATCGTTCAAAATATAATTATTTAATTCTTTTACAAATTCGAATGGGTTGATTACAAGGACGTATTACTTCGTTATTATTTCTAAAATTCAACCTGATCTCTTTCCAGTTATCTGCTTCAGTATAAATTCTTCTTGGTGCAATGAAATTATTGGTGATTTTTAGAAAATTATTATTGACAAAGCTATTCCAACAATATTTTGCACCAGCCTCACAATAGACAGTTCTCACATCCAATCACTTAAAACATTCAAATCTTTGACTTAAATTATTACGTTGATTAAAAATGTTAACTCGATTATTTTGTTTAATATTTTGAATAGTGGAAATATTAATCACATTTTTGATTTGTTTGCTTCCTATTAAAATCAGTATTATTTTGTGCAATTTATCCAAAATTACTAGAAAAGAAATACCAAGCCACATTCCTATAAGACCACCAAGATTACAAACAGTAGATAATAATGTCATTTCAAGGACATGGGTGATTGTAATATCGGGCAGATTATTGTGCGATATGTATATATTAATACTATCCGAGTCATTTAGTTCTGACATTCTTTTATCATTCATTGAATAATATTTAAAATAACAATCTTTAGGACATTCATTAATACACTCTTGCCTATATTTAAATATTTCAGCTTGGTATTTTAAGAAGTACGATTTTGACAAAAATTTAGGAACTTGATCATATACTTCTTTTCGAAAAATGTGATGTGAAGGATGAAAATTATTTGAATTATTCATTTTTTTCTGATAACACCATGTTATACAGTCTGAAGCCATATTGTAATTCCCAAACTTGTGGTCCAGATCATATTCGAAGCAATTTGTATCGTAACCTCTGCCCAATAGCTTTGTATTAATTTGAGAAAAGGTAATTATATAATTATTGCTAATTTGAAAATCTCTAAAATTTTCAGAGTCAAATATTGGCAATGTGTTTGGTGAATTAAGTGATAGATATATGCAGTTTGGCAATGATTCAATATAATAAGAATCGAAACGGAATGTAATACTTAAACTATCAAAACCAGAATGGTAATTCCGCCATTTTGGTTTTAAAGCGCTAAAATAAGTAAAACATTTGACTGATAGTAACCCATCATACTCAATAATTGCGAATGATTCTATAGGATCAGAAATTATTTCACCAATCTTGTTTATGGTATTATCAGATGAACCATTAATTAGAATCCTGATATTTTCTTGTTCAATTTTATTATTTAATTCAATTGAATAATTCTGCAACAGAGTGTTTAAGTTGATCTTGCCATCCAGTGCATTGTTGAAAATTTTTCTGTGGGCTTCTAAATAAATTTTCCATATTTTAGTCTCCATAAAATTATTAAAAATAGGTTTGGTGAAATCTCTTTCTTCCAGTAGATTTTGATATTTTTCATAGAGGTTTTTGAAATTTCTGTCAATATGTGATAGCTTTCTGAAGGATAGCAAAAATGGAAGGCATATAGTGATCGCTGGGAGCGTTCCGTTTGTAATTCTCTCTAGTTTTAAATTTACAACTGTTTTACCTTGCCAATATTCATTTAAAAGTTGAATGGTGTGATAAATGAGGCCAATTGCGCAGAATATGCGAATAAAAAGTTGAGTGATATTCTTGTTGTTAATTAACTGCATGTTAATTTTTTATATTTTAGTTTTTGCTCTGATTGCAATAACAAACTTTATCATACTAGGTGCTTTGTTTCAAAACATAAAACATAGTAACCAAGACAATATTAGTCAAATTCAATTGAATAAATGCAAATGGTGAGAGAAAAATATCAATAAATCTTTATTAATATATTAAATAAATATAAAAACAGAAATTTCATCTTAATAATTTATATTTCCCTTATTTATGGAACAATATTAATAAAATAATATTAAATTTATTTATAATTCATTTTATTCAGTGATGTCCAAAAGGTTCGAGCTTTTGCCTTTGCTCTCTTAAAGTCAAAAAATTATCATGGAAAAATTGAGTAATATTTTTGCTATTAATAAATTGCTTGTTACATTTTTAAATTTTAGTTTTTTGTTCCAAATATATTAACTAAATATATTATAATAGATTCTTTGTTTCAAAACATAAAATCTAGTAACCAAGACAATTATAAGAAATTTAACTTAAACTTATAGTATATACACTATTTAATGATATCATCACCTAATCACTCACAATGTGTTTGATTTATGCAGGTGAGAGTACATTAAAGAGAATTGATTTCAAAAAATCTTGTCCATTTTTCATCAAAAATTGTTGAGTTGCATAAACAAAATGCTTTTTAATTGCATTTTATCAATAAACGAGTTAAATTTTTGTTATGTATTATATTATAATAAGCAGGTTATATTTGATAGGTTGACTTAAAAGTTGTTTGAATTTTATACACAGAGTGCCATGGAGAAACAGGTTAATAGACCAGATCTTTTTGATGTATATAACATAAAGAATTTTCAAGAAATAAAAGTGCTTGAATAGGACTGATTTGGTTAATATTGATTGTAATGGTTAATGCTGATTTTTTAGAGCTTAATTCAAAGAGTCAGATATTTCACATTGTATAATATCAAAATTAAATAATAGACTTTATATGATCTGGTAAAATCTAGATCCGAAACCACTCAAAGTTGTGGACATGTAATTATGAAAAGAGTATGCAAAATGTCGCGAGATTTAAATTCTGGTATTTTCCTTTCACCATATTGTTGCTATGGCACTGGTCAAGTATATAGTCCTTTATATAGTATAAAAGTTTAATTAAAATGAAATGTTCATTTCTCATTTAAATACAAATATACTTTTTTATAATCTATTCTAGGACATCTATTATATCAATGAATATTAATTATATGTGTTATAGTTTACAAGTTTGAATAGCCAGCGGGTAAAAACTGAATGATATCTACATAGAGTAAAATTTTTAACTTACTTTGCTAATACTAAAATAATTGAAAATAAACAGGATTGTGCTTGAGCTGCGGGTCTTCATTGCAAAATGACTGGAAGTTCTTATATACCTAAGTGCTTCAGTTCATTTTTATTCAAATAAATATATAATTATAACCTTGATAATTAATTAATAAAAATTTATTAAGTTATAATAATTTTGAGAATAATAAAATTGATTAGTCATGGCCGTATTAAAACTATGTTTATACTTGACTGTACTCCCTTTATGCACCTAGGAGCGAAATAAATAAATTTCTTTGCATAAGAACAATAAGATTTTACCTTTTTATATTTACCCTGATTACATAATAATAGACAATGTGACAAACAATGATTTTTCACCTGGAATGTATGATTTTCTTAAATATAACTTTTATTATAATATATCTATTAAAATGTAATTATTTAATTCTTTTCCAAATACGAATGGGTTGATTACGAGGACGTATCTCTTCGTTATTCATTCTAAAATTTAACCCGATGTTTCTCCAGCTAGTTGCTCCAGTAAAAATTCCTCTAGGTGTAATGAAATTATTGGCGATTTTTAGAAAATTCTTATTGTCAAAACTTCTCCAACAATCCTTTGCATTATCCCCACAATTGTCAGTTCTTACATCCAATGACCTAGTCTCTTGCTCCTGAGTTTGGCCGAAGCTGCTTGACCCACCACCTTCAGCTCGGAAAAATAATCCTGCAAATTTTGGTGTTTAGTTACTCCATTGGGTGCCTGGCCAAATTGTTTGGGGGTCTAACTGTCCTCCCAATTGCACATATACAAAACCGATCAGAATTGAATTTTGCTTCAATTGATCTATCTCAATTTTTTGAGCTTGAATAAGTTTTGAAGAAGACGTTTGAATTTTTAGTTGAGAAATTTGTCCATCAAGTTTTTCAAACTGATAAGAGTAATTTTTCGTGAGTTGCTGAAGCATAGTTTCAATTTTTTAATTAGACCATTCTTGGTTCTTTTCACAAAGCACCGCATTTTTTTCTCACATTTAACATCTATCCATTTTCCTTGATATTTATTAGAAATCTCAACACAATCAAACCCTGACTGGTGTTTAGGTCGACCACTGTTCCAATTAGTATATTTCAATATCGACAAGAACATGGTCTGGTGGATGATGGAAGCGGTACCTAGTAGGCTTGGAAAATGTGGTTGAAATGGACCGATAGCTTTGGTTCACTAATCAAATATTATCTCTTATATAATCAATTATCTGACATTTGATTTTCATTTGAATCGAATAAACAGCTTATCAAATATTTAAATTATCAAGTTAGTGGAAAATTTATATCCGACCCCGTTATATATGATTATGCTTATGGTCAAAGTTAGAAATATTTTAAATTTTTAATTACAAACAAATGAATTTTATATAATTCAAATCAAATTACCAAGATAAAATTGATAATTTTTAATAACAGAATTTTAATAACAGAAAATTAGCCGAAAAAATCATTACAGAGAATATAAATTTATAACATGCAAAATGTTAATAAATGTTAAATATTTTCTTTTTTATTATGTAGGGAAAAACTATTCAGATTTTAAAACCCATATTATCTCAAAGCCCATAAATTGATGATAAGATAATATACTGAAAACTAATATATTATTATTCAACTAGGGTGGAGTGATTGCTGTTGGCTTGGTTAGTTTTTGGTGGCCGGGTGGGTGGGGTAACGCAAAAAACTATATACTTCATTCCATTTCATAGATGCAGCAGTGAAAAATTTCAAATAATCATTACCTCAAAATAAAGTAAGGGTCAATCTTACACAAATTATTAAACTTTTGCATCAATGTAGAGGTGATTTCACGTTGACCTTGTTGGAAACACCAATTTTGACCACCAATTTTGACCAGCCAAAATGTTTGATCTGTATAAATAAATATTTTTAATTGTATATAAATTCTGGTGACACATATAAATATAATTGGTTGTTTCATTTCAAGAAATTAATTATTTAATTTAAATTTATACTATTTAATACATAAATTTTTGTTCTCGCACAATATTTATGATTATTCATGGCAGAGAAAATGAATGTCTATATTATATGCTATAATTCTGATAAGAATGCGCCTGTCTTCATAAAAGGTATAACCAAGATAACCCATCAAGAAAATGTTAGGAATATTTTTACATATAAAACCAATACTTAAAGAATTACCTTGGGGATGCCTTAAGTTATTCCACATTTATCGATTTTTAATATTGAACTGCCACTACTCTGAAGTGAACTTATATGGAACATTTCAAAATAATCAATAATTCATAAAAGTTTTACAAGGACCTATATTGAATAATATTGCAGCTGTAATTTTAAATATATTTTCCTAGCTTATTCTAAATCAATATTTTTCTTACCAATATTGTATTTCAAAATAACCAGGGATCATCCATATAATATTAAATTAACTTGACAAAAATATAAGATAGTTTGCTATATATTTATGAGAACTAATAAGCAATATGGTGGAAATAAATTATTGAGGGTTTCAAAAAGACTAGAAAAATATTTGAAATAACAGCATATTTTTTTGCCAGGTACTTCCTTTCAAAGGATATTTTATTAATTTGTCATTTAGTATATAAAATATTTTATATAAATGAAACTTATCTCTTATGAGAGATAAATCATTTAAATTGCAATCAAATGTTTAATAGCATTAAAAATATTATAAAATTTATCTTGTCTATAATCATATCACATCATTTTTTATCACTCGACAGAAGAGTATAAGTTTTGGTAACATTCTTAGATGCCCACTCGTTAACATACAAAATTTAGAATTCTCTTTGTTAACACTATTTTTTGATGTAACGATGCAGCACCTAGTCCAAACAAAGATTATCCTATGCTACCAATTAAAGAATAAATTAGAATTTTAACACTTTAAAGGGGGGAGGGTGCATTAGATATAATATTCGGGGAACGCTTGTTTAAAATACGAATGAAGAAAAAATAACTAAGGTTGCAATTTTGTATGCCTATTAGGAGTCTTTCTAGAGATATACAAGATAAATATGACAGATATTTATAATTATCCACCTTTATTAATCATTATATTGAATTTAAATGATATATAAAATTTATTATGAATTCATTGAATTTACATCATATTCCTTGGTCAATATATTAAACTAGAACTTATAATTTCTATAATAATGTAAATTAGCTTGGTGATTTTGAATTGTTGCAATCCGATCAATAAGTCAAGTAAAAGATTTAAACCTGAATATATCATAGACTAATCAATAGATTTAATCATTGATTACCATTAAAACAATTAATTAATATAAATTTATAGCAAATATGAATTAAAAAATTATTACAAGCTCAAATTTATTTATTGAAATACTTCTACAATCTTCCAAATTGCAAAAAAGCAAGATTACTCTTGCTAAACAATGACAAACTGTTCAATTATTTACCATAGTAAAACATTAGTCCCAAATTATGTTCAAGGTAATTTTTTGCAAAAAACAGGGTTTAAATATTAGGGTTATAATAAATAAGATCGCGGATATAAAAATCACTATTACAAAACTAGGCATATCTTAATTTGATTTGGCATATCATCACATGATTAATAAACTAATAAACTAGGTTTTATTGTTATTTCAATTAATAATTATAATGATTTTAGTTATTACACTTGAGTGATAAGATCAATAGATCCTCTATTGGCAAGGTATATAAACAGGCAGAGAATGCTATTCGAATCCAGAGTAACTGACACTTTTGCCGCAGTGAACACATAAACACAATGAAAGTCATCTTGCTATTAGTTTTGTCGTTAATCGCCATAGCTTATGGTCAGAGACTGCCGTTCCCCGAGGACCTCAAGGAGAAGATCCCTAATTGGGATGAGGAGAGTCCACCCAACATTCAACGTATCATTGGTGGTACTGCAGTGCAAAATGGAGGTCGTCCCTTCCAGATCATGTTGCTCAGGAGCGGTTCGTTCACTTGCGGCGGAAGTTTCATCGCGGCCAACAAAGTCCTGACCGCTGCTCACTGTGTCTATGGGTAAGCAATTCTATTGAATGCCTTTTTACTGCCTATAAGTGTATAGCAGTGGTCGGTGGTTACGGGTATAGGGGAAGGGTGATTTAATCTATAATTCTTTAGAAATAATTAATCTCATCTTGATCACATTTCGTATTTTAGCCGGAGAGGGACTCCCGTCAATGTTTTAAACTTAGAGGTATATTTTATCCTGGCACAAAATTTATAGGGTATACACACCCTCTATGACTACCACAATTAAACAGAAACTATTGTTGTCATCTTATTACTAGCAAAATGATTTGCTAGTGAACCGTTCAAATGAATTATGTTGAGAGCTCAAGATCAGTTAACAAAAATAAAGGTTCTTTCACAAACAGGTCAGAAGGCAGTCCATCATTATTTAGCGTGAGATACAACACTTTGAGCGCATCGGGCGGTTCAACCATCGGTGTGACAAAAATCAGTCGTCATGCGCAATACAGTTCGTCTACCATCGACTATGATGTTGCAGTGCTCACCCTGGCTAGTTCTTACAGTCCCGGAACCAATGCTGCTACGGTCACCCTCGCAAGCAGCGCACCTGCATCTGGTGCTGCTTCAATTGTGAGTGGCTTCGGCAGAACATCAGGCGGTGGATCAGTATCATCCGTACTCTTACAAACTACCCTCAACATTGTGGCGCAGTCACAATGCCAGTCCATCTATGGCTCGATCAATGGTATCACTGCAAGAATGGTTTGTGCCAATGCTTCTGGCAAAGGTTCATGCAATGTGAGTATCAAAAATTGTTCCAACTCAAAATGTTGAATAGGCTAAAATTCGACATTTTGAGGCCATCCTCAAAAAAAGAATTGACCTTGATAACCCAGGAGAGTGATATGTGAAGAGATGATATCTTACATAATTCTTATGACAGGGTGATTCTGGAGGACCTCTTACTGTTGGTGGTCAACAAGTGGGTGTGGTCTCGTGGGGTGTAAGCGGATGTCTAACAACTTACCCAAGCGTTTTCGCCAATGTTGTGAATTTGAGGAGCTGGATCACATCGCAATAAATGATTAATTCAATTATTATAATAAAAATATTATTATTGAAATAAAACAATTATTTTAACGAGCATTCAAATATCTTCTATACAAGAAGTTATTTTAGTTATTTTATTTTTACAAGCTATAAAAAGTTCTGTCATATGATTAATATGCCCCACCCCCACCCCCTTTTCTCATTGTCAAAGCAAAAATTTTATTGAAAATTCAAATCAATATAAAATTTTCAGGATTAGAAACATCCACTGAAATTAGTTGAAAGATAAAAGTTATAAACACAGAATTAAATTACTTTCTTGTCAGAGAGAGAGAGAGAGAGAGAGAGAGAGAGAGAGAGACAGAAATTGTTACAGGTCAACCTTGATTTAACAGACTCGTGTTGCAAAAATCTGTCTGTTATTTCAAGTTTGTGTTTTATTGAGCTCCATAAGAAAGTTTTAATAATGTTTGTTGCATACACTAATTACTAGTAATTAATGTTTATTTTGATGATACCAGTTATTTAAGAATGTTTTCTGATAATAACTTTGTTTTATTTGTCTCTGTTTAGATTATATACTTTATTACACAGCTCGTTTCACGAAAAGTTGCATAGCAATGGTAAGTGTATGCAAGAGGTGTTCAATGAAAATAAGACTCGTTATAGAAAACATAAACAGATTATGGCTTTATTGAAGAGAATTTTGATATTAATCTGTTTTTATGATAAGAAAAAGTTGCCAGTTGGTTAACTGAAAACATAACCACATGTCAATTTATCTCAAAATTTCATTCAATATAAATTTCTTTAATGAACTTTAACTGTACATTCATTTCATATGCCACTTTTCGTGAATTGAACTGTATATATTTTTAAGGAAACATTTGTTTTATGTAATTCCGTTAAATCACGACAGAGACGTATGCTATACGTGCAGAAATTTTTAGCTTGTTAAATCGAGGATTGTTTTATCTGTGATTCTGATTTTAGATGGGTTAATTGAGTAAAAGACAAAAAGAAATAAATCCTATGAAAAATGAAAACAAAATTCAATTTGCTGTTATTTTATGGGAACATGTATTAATGTGATTAAAAATATTATAATCAAAGTATATTGTTGCAATCACTCTACTCTAAAAGTCTAAACAAAATATATTAAACAATTTCTATGAAATTGAATAATAAATTGAAAAGAATTTTCTAATTTAATGATTTTTTATTTAAAATATCTGAAAATTGAGACCAATAAAAGTTAAACAAAAATTTAGATAATAAGTGAAAAATGTCTGATAATTATTATCAGAGCATAAATTTATAAGAAAATAAATTTTATAACAAATATCACAATTCGAACAAAAAATCATTAAAACTATATTTTTATATATTAAACAATAAAATAATAATCAAATGTCAAAAACTCGTCTTTGAGACCAATTATACCCATAAAACAAAGTGTCGCTAAAATTTGACACAAAATCATTGGTTAATAAATGTCTCATAAGTAAATTTATCCTTATCCATCTTGCTCGTCCTTTATTCAAGGCTTAATTACAACACACTTGAAAATATATAATTACTAACACACGTGTATTATATCTAAAATAAATTTATTTATTATTTTTAAAATAATAATTCTGTGCGATATTTGCCTAATTTATATTTCTATTCAAATATTAAGCACATGATTACCATTAAAATTCTAATTTTGATAATATTTGAATAATTAATAAATAAGCTCTGTTTTAAATATAAAGCTATAATCCACCTGTGTTATTAATTATAAATTTTAAAATTGTGTTTTAGATTAACCTTGAAATAGAGACAACCAAGGAGGAAAAGACTTAAATTGACTTACTTATTGCTCTCTTCAAATAGATTTTAATTAATTCAATAAAATATTTGCCTTTTTATTAAAATATAAAATTCTATCTAAATTTTTGAAAAATCCAACTTAATATACTAGATTAAAAAAATTCATTAATAATGTTTAGTAGGAATTTGAGATTTATCACCTATATTTTCTTTTATCTCACACATTTTTAATCAATGCAATCTCTAAACGATGAACAATAAAGAGCTTGATAATACGATTTTATACCGTAAATCATATTTGAGTAGAATATCAAACGTTATATAAATTAAATAGAATCGATAGTTAAATCGTTAGAGGCATAAATTCTGTTGAATCTATATTCGATATTAAACAAAATTTGCCATGTTTAAGTATATGTTAATTTTAGTAATTGTTAGCTTGGTTACTTGCAAAACAATTAATAAACGTGAGTAAAATTTGAAATTCCTTATGAGAATTTGGACAAATATTTTTATTTTAATACATTCAGGTAGCTAAATTTTAGAATAATCTTAACCCTTTTCTATATAAAAATGTTTTAAAAATCTTCAGGTATAATTGAAAATTTTTAAAAGCTAGGGGTGGGACTGAACTAAACTATGTACTTCATTCCATTTGATAGTGAAAAGTTATAAACTATTATTTTAAAATTAAATATATTGATTAAACTTACCTATATTATATAAGTATATTTTTTAAAAATAATCTAGGTTTCGATTTTAAAGCAGTAATTGATGAATCGAATGTTGGATCAAACAATCAGCATTCAGGTTTTTGATATATTTCAAAATAAATTATTTTCATTCTTTTTTTGTTCATCTAGGTTCGTTTGTAAAGGTGAATGACGTTGATTTAAAATCAGTTATCGATCAGAATACTAAAAATGCTCAAAAATCTATTTCAGGTTTATTTTATAAAAATAACATGATGAATTTTATTTTGTCTTATTTTTTAATTTTAAATATTAGGTTTAATTGCGAGTAAACCAGTTACCTTGGATGTTAAAGAATTAACTGACTTGACTTCCCGAGCACACTGAAACATGACAAAAAGATCATTTTTATTATTGAAAATTAAATTAAAAGTTTACTTGTTAAATTTGGAAAAATTTTCAATAAAATAATAATGAACAGTTATTCCAAAAGAAATTTATTTTACAATAATTTATAATAGTATGAGATCAAAATATGCTTGACATTATGTATTGCCCTGATGCATTCTGTTTAAGTCTAATAGCAATTATATCGCTTAATAACCATTCACTCACTTATAGGAAGAAAAATATCTTTTTCATTATGTTTTTCACTACGTTTACGAAGTAAGAATGTAGTATATAGTTTTGTCGTTCTCCACCGCCCGTCCCCCGCC